>JASDQU010817915.1:16571-33116 GCA_032191745.1 Picea mariana
CGTATTTTAAAAATATGAGAGATTTTTTTCTCATCACGGGCTGATGAACAAAAACCTCTTTCAGTTTTTTCAACGGAGTTACGAGCAGAGAGAATCGAAGACATCTTCGAGGCCTATTTTTCCATATTTTCAATTTTCCATTTCAGTCCCGATCTTGCAGGAGATGTTACGGCCAGGTGGAGATGAATTTTGTGAAACCAAAGGAGGTTTTTGTCCACCACATTCCCGTATACGATAACCTCTTTCATTTTTCTCCCAGGTGTCATCATTGAAGAGAAAATCACGTCTGATCGGACCCCTGTTTCGCAGAAAAATGGTCCGTCTTTCATGGCAGAAAACTCCAAATTTTGTGGGAGTGGTGGCTATTTTTGGCCGAGGTGGTTAAAATGACTCTCGGAAATTGATGAGGATATCTATCCTATTTATTCATATGATTTTAATGTAAACAGGTTCGACCTGTGTAAATATTTTGGCCCTTTTCGGCTGGACTGTGGGACTTGTTGCTTCAGGAGGTTTCTCTATAATATTGGAATGACAAATCATTAATGGAGAAAATGACTTATAGGATTCTCATGTAGCATTGTTGGTGGTGTTTCCCTTGTCTGTTTTTAATCATTTTTATGCTATCATTCAAACATTTTCATTTCTTATTATTGAAAAACAGTTAATGGAGAAGAATTTATGCATGCATACTCTTTGTCCAAATTTTTCAATAATATTTATGTTTTCTTCTAAAACTTAGCCTATGAATTCTTAACTGCTCGTTGGCTCAGTTTTTATTTCCCATTTCTTCCTCAAATAGACACCCTTTAAACTTGATTCGATCCAATAGTTGTTACTATCTTGCCCTGTGGAGACATTTACCTCTTGATTTGATTTGATCATTGTATTATAAACAGACCCCCATAGCCCAATGGTGATCTGAGAAACTTGTCAACCACATCCTCATCTAAATATTTTCAAAAACCCCAATCCCGTGTTCTTCATAACTAGCCTAATACTTCTTCAAACAAATCTATATCAGACAGAGAGATCCCTCTCTGAGTCTTGGAGGGCTAGATCCAAGACTTGAAGCGGTTTTGATGTTGCCTCATGATTGCCTTTCAGCCTTGGGAAAATTACAGAGTGCTAACATAATGGCGACTCCACTGGGATCCTTTTCCCAGTAGTACACTTCAAGCTCCAGCTCTGATCACTGATGGTGGACAGTGACCAGACACAAGAAGGTGGAGATCATTCACCTGGCAACTCCAAANAGACTAGGTACTCAAGCTCAAATTGCATTCAAGACATATTTGGTTTTATCTGCAATCATGTCTTTTCTTTTTCTAAGCCTGGTCAAAAGTATATTGTTGAAGATTACTTTGACCATCAGTAAATTGATGAGTTTCAAGAGATCATACCCCCAATTGTAGATTATGTACATGCTCATACACCTATGCACATCCCATATGCACCTGTAGAAACCCTAGTGAGACATAAGCCTCCTTCTTTGTCTCCTACTCCTGCTAAACCTCTGGATGTTTGTAAGCCCCTTGCTTCATCTCACGTGCTTGCAAAAGTCCCAGTCAGATACAAGCCTCTAGAGTTGCCTCCTATTCTCCATGACCTCCCTGTCAATTACATCAATAATCTGCCTAGGTTTGATGGAGAAAATGATAAGATCACTGCTGAAAGGCATATTCAAAACCTTGAAGATTTCCTTGACCTTTATGAGGTTGAAGATGATGATGTCTGCATCAAAATTTTTTCCCTATCTCTGGGAGGTAAAGTTAAAGATTGGTTTAAGAACCTTCCAGCCGCAAGCATCAGAAATTTTCAGCAGTTCATATAAGTTTTCTTGGATAGGTGGGTGGTCTTGGGGAATGTTTTCCTCCTCCTAGAAGAGTATGAACACTTGAAAAGAAAACCCGGGGAGACAATACCTCAGTTTTTAGCCAGATTCAATAAAGTATATCATGCCATACCTGCTGCTATAAGGCCACCCCTAGGGTCAGCTCATTTGCATTACCTAGATGCCTTCGATCCTGAGATGACATTTCAGTTAAGAGAAAGGAACACTAAAAGCCTTGAAGAAATGCAGAGCATTGCATTTGATGTGGAGACCAACTTGTTGATCAAGAGGTCACAGTTAAAGGACAAAGAAATGGAGCAGCTGAAATCATCAGAAGTTAAACTGGAGATTTTGGCCAGTGCCATGGAAAAGCTGATGCAGAAGATTAACATAAAAGAGGAGCTTGTTGTCCAAAGACATCATGGTCCCTTGATTTCAGAATAATAAAGTGTCATAGTTTCCAAACATGTTGCTGCACACCCTTGGTACCATGATTTGAATAATGATTTGTTCATGTATTCAATTCACAGCATAGTCATAGATGAAACTCCATCTCAACTTGTAGAAGAACAACCAGCTGATATGATGTGCATGTTCAATGGCATTTCATCCGTGGATGATTCACCCAAGTGGGATCAGTATGATGATGATCATGAAGCTGAAATAGAGGTTGACTGTTTAGAGAAACTGACAGCATGTCATTGGTAGGAAGAAGATCATTTACCATTCAGATGCAACAATCAACCATTGCGCAATAGTCATGACAGCGATAAGGAATGTGCAGAAAATGTCAGAGTAAGTGAAGACACTTTGTCCTTATGTTGCTCATCTTTTCAATTTCTGAAAAGAAACTCTAGGTCAGTTGTAAATAGTGAAGACAAAAATTCCTCTGACCAATCAATTGATGATACCATTAAGGATATGGAGGTTGTTCTAAACCCAGAATCGTAGCACTTGCCCTCCTTCAATTTTCAAATTATTGATGAAAGCTTAGAGCCTGAGACAAATTATGATTTAATCCAAAAGAAATCTGTGCCATTGTGTTTTAAATCATTTCAAATTTTGAAGGAGACTCTTGGACAAGTGTTGAAGGATGAATACAGAAACAAGCAGGAAATTTCATTTGAGTCAACGGAGCAGTCTTGTTAGTCTTTTCAGGATCCAATAGCTGATCAGTTGGATGGCCTGTGTGGCCAAAATCATTCTTCATTCGCCAGTCATGAGATAAAACATTGTTATGATATTGACATGATCAGGCAGTTCGCTTCTTTTTCATTTGCAGAAAAGACATCATTTCACAAACCATCAGAGCATCCACAGTCAGATGAGGAAGTGTTGAAAGACATAGAATGCATAGCTGAAAAATCGAGTCTTGAGGCTGAGTTGTTTGAAGTTGAAAATCATAAGATGGTCCAAACCTATACTGATCCTGTAGATACCTATATGGATAAATTCTTTAATACAGGATATTTTTCCGTTGCTGATGTTTTTTCTATTGTTTGGGTTGATCAAATCTTATGCAAGGGAAAGCACGGTGGAAGTTACTCTCAAGCACGAGTAACAGACTTACTTCTGAGTTTCACAACAGACAGTGAAAGAATAGAGCCACTAAATCAACTGCTGGATTGGCTCCATTGGCATTTTTCCATTACCTAGCTGAGAAATGATTGCAGTAGGGTAGGTAGGAAAAAATGAATAAGCTCAACATTCCAAGCATCTCTTTTTCAGCAGTTTTTAGCTTAATTTGGTTTCAGTTGCAAGATCAAAACAGGTACACGTTACAGAATAAGATTTTGGGATCAGCCCGATGGATAAAGCTCTGGTCTACATGTTCAGCAGTCTGTGGTTCTTGACACCTCCTGAAAGAAGCTGCCATCCCCAGGTGGAGCCTATGTTGGGGTCCTATAATTATAGGCGAATTGATTCTTCGACTGTTGATTTTACATTTCTCTCGTGATGACGAAGTCCTGGCTCAGGTGATTCTGCTTCCTCCCTCCATTCTTGTCACTTAATCCTCCATCACCCTGCTGCATCCTTCATACACACTGCACCCTTTTCCCCCTTGTCTTTTGTCATCTTCCATTATCCCGCCACCTTCACCTGTCCATAAGCAAACAGACTTAGGATAAACAAGAATAGAAATAAAGTTAATATAGATTAAAATTGATTAATAAACACCTAGTTTAATAATTGATTAATTATTAGTTAAGTTAATAAATTTAGGTTAGTAATTAGTTAGTAATTAGGATTAGTTAAGAAATTAAATAAAAAGAAAAATACAAAAACTATATAAAAACATATATATTAAAAACATTAAATAAACATATAAAATAAATACATATTAAAACATATATATTAAAACATTAAATAAATTAAATAACATATAAATAAACACAAAATATTAAAAAACATTCAAAAAACATTAAAAAAACAAAAAGTAATAAAATATATTAAAAATTTAAAAAAAATATAATATAAAAAACAAACATTAATAAAAACTAAAACAAAACAAAAATGAATTAATACTAAGTCTACCCATCACCTCACGTCACTCTCCACTCCCCCTCACTCCCCTACGTCAGACTCCCCTCATACTCCACTCACCCATCCCCCTCACGTCACTCCCACCTCACACTCCACTCACCCATTCCCCTCACGTCACCCTCCACTTCCTATTCCCCTTACGTCATACCCCCCTTATACTCCCTCTCATTTTCCATACACCTGCACCCCATACACTTACCATAAAAATAATCAATGCACCACATGAATTACGGACCCCCCCTCACCTTTCGGGATTTAACGCGGGGGGGGGGGGTCCAGAATTGAAATAACAACCTTGCAAATCTGAACGACCCATATATGAGCACCAAAATCAACGACCCTGATTAAATTCCGGACCCCCCCGGGCGTTCTACATTTAACAAGGGGGCGGGGGGGGGTTCAAGAATACCGCTTACCACGCAAAAAACCACTTTTGCATATTTTTACCTTTTTTTTCCAGTTTTACTACATCTTCTTCCGGAAGGGGTTTCTGGGAAAACAGAGACAAATTTTGAAAATCCAAGAGATGTTTTTTCTCAGCAAGGGCTGAGGAACAAAAACCTCTCTTCGTTTTTTCAGAAGAGTTACGATCAAGGAGAATCGAAGACATCTTCGAGGCCTATTTTTTCAGATTTTCAAATTTTCGTTACAGTCCTGATCTTGTAGGAGATGTCACGGCTAGATGGGGATGAATTTGGAAAAACTGAAAGAGGTTTTTGTCCATAACATACCCATATACAATAACCTCTTTCATTTTTTTCCCAGGTGTCATCATTGAAGAGAAAATCACGTATGATCGAATCTCTATTTCGTAGAAACACGGTCCGTCTTTCATGCCAGAAAACTCCAAATTTTGTGGGAGTGGTGGCTATTTTTGGCCGAGGTGGTTAAACCGACTCTCGGAAATTGATGAGGAGATCTATCCTATTTATTAATATGATTTTAATGTAAAGGGGTTCGACCTGTAAGGTTCCAGGAGCATGGGTTGTGTATGACCAGAGAATATTTTTGTAATATTGAGATGATCAATCAGCAATGAGCATGTTTTCTTTTACAGGATTCTTGTGTGGTGAGATTGGTGGTGTTTTTCTCTGTTTAATGTTTTTCTTGTGATCATTATGCTTGTTTTCATTTCTTATCATTAGAAGGAAAGTAATAGAAGTAGAATTTATCAACAGATACTCTGCCTCTGATCTTTTGATGATCTCTATGTTTTCTACTAAAGCTTAGTTCAGGAATTCTTAGCTGCTCATGTGCCTAGTTTTCACCTCACCTATTTCTTCTTCAAATAAACGCCATCCATACTTAATTCGATCCAATTTTTCCACTACCTTTCCATGTGAAAGAACTTTGTCCAGAGCTAAGAGTGAATCACCTTGTTTAAAGCGCAGACCCCATTTGCCCAATGGCCCTCCTTGCTGTTCCAAATCAATCATTTAAAAACCCCAACCCATGTTATTCATAACTAGCCTAATACCTTTTCAAACAAATCTATATCATACAAAGAGATATCTCTTTGAGTCTTGGAGGGCTAGATCCAAGACTCGAAGTGGTTCTGATGTTGCCTCTGTGACTGCCTTATAGCCTTGGGCAAATTACAGAGTGCTAACATAATGGCGACCATACTGGGGAGTTTCCCCAGAAGCACACTTTAAAGCTCCAGATNGCTGAGATCATTCACCTGGCGACTCCAATCAGCTCCAGACAGTGCCAGCTCGAAGACTCCACTGGAGGAAGAACCTGAAGCATGACCAAGCAGCCTAGAAAGACCAGGTATTCAAGCTCAAATTGCATTCCAGACATCTTTGGTTTTATCTACAATCATTTCTTGTCTTTTTCTAAACCTGATCAAAAGTATATTGTTGAAGAGTATTTTGGCCATCAGTCAATTGATGAGTCTCAAGAGATCATATCCCCAACTATAGATTATGTACATGCTCATACACCTATTCACACCCCAGATGGACCTGTAGAAACCCTAGTGAGACATAAGCCTCCTGCTTTGTCTCCTACTCCTGCTAAACCTCTGGATGTTTGTAAGCCCGTTGCTTCATCTCCTGTGCTTGCAAAAATCCCAGACCGATATCAACCTCTAGATTTGCCTCCTATTCTCCATGACCTCCCTGTCAATTACATTAATAATCTGCCTAGGTTTGATGGAGAAAATGGGAAGATCATTGCTGAAAAGAATATTCAAAACCTTGAGGATTTCCTTGACCTTTATGAGGTTGAAGATGATGATGTATGCATCAGAATGTTTTCCCTGTCTCTGGGAGGTAAAGTTAAAGATTGGTTTAAGAACCTTCCAGCTGCAAGCATCAGAAATTTTCAGCAGTTCATACAAGTTTTCTTGGATAGGTGGGTGGTCTTGGGAAATGTTTTCCTCCTCCTAGAAGAGTATGAACACTTGAAAAGAAATCCAGAGGAGACAGTACATCAGTTTTCAGCCAGATTTAATAAGGTGTATCATGCAATACCTACTGATATAAGGCCACCCCCAGGGTCAACTCATCTGCATTACCTATATGCTTTTGATCCTGAGATGACATTTCAGCTAAGAGAAAGAAACACTACAAGCCTCGAAGAAATGCAGAACATTGCGGTTGATGTGGAGACCAACTTGCTGATCAAGAGGTCAAAGTTAAAGGATAAAGAAATGGACCAGCTGAAGTCATTAGAAGCTAAACTGGAGATTTTGGCCAGTACCATGGAAAAGATGATGCAGAAAATTAACATAAAGGAGGAACTTGCTGTCCAAAGACATCATGGTCCCTTGATTTCAGAGAAAGAAAGTGTCACAGTTCCCAAACATGTTGTTGCACACCCTTGGTAGCATGATTTGAATAATGATTCATTCATGCATTCAATTCACAGCACAGTCAAAGATGAAGCTCCATCTCGACTTATAGAGGAACAACTAACTGACATGATGTGCATGTTCAATGGAATTTCATCCATGGATGATTTACCTAAGTGTGACCAATATGATGATGATCATGAAGCTAAAATAGAGGTTGTCTGTTCATAGAAACTAGCAGTATGTCAATGACAGGAAGAAGATCATTTACCGTTCAGATGTGACAATCAACCCTTGCACAACAGTCATGACAACGATGGGGAAGAGACAGACAATCTCAGAGTAAGTGAAATCACTTTGCCCATATGTTTCTCATCTCTTCAATTCCTGAAAAGAAACTCTAGGCCAGTTGTAAACAGTGAAGACAAAAATTCCTCTGACCAATCAATTGATGATACCATTAAGGATATGGAGACTATTCTAAACCCAGAATCACAGCCCATGACCTACATTGATTTTCAAATTCTTGATGAAAGCTTAAAGCCTGAGGAAAATTCTGAGTTAATCCAAAATATTTTTGTACCATTGTGCTTTAATTCATTTCGAATTTTGAAGAAGACTCTTGGACAAGTGTTGAAGGATAAATACATAAAAGGCTAGGAAATTTCATTTGAGTCAATGCAGTAGTCTTGTCAGTCCTTTCAGGATCCAATAGCTGATCAGTTGGATGGCCTGTGTGGCCAAAATTATTCTTCATTCTCCAGTCATGAGATAAAAAGCTGTTATGATATTGATATGATCAGGCAGTCAGTTACAGGGGTGTGTTCAGTAGAGGCATCATTCCATAAACCATCAGAGCATCCACAGTCAGATGAGGAAGTATTGAAAGACATAGAATGCATAGCTAAAAAATCAAGTCTTGAGGCTGAGTTGTTTGAAGTTGAAAATCAAAATATGGGCCAAACCTACACTGATCCTGTAGCTATCTATATGGAGAAATTCTTTAATACAGGATATTTTTTCGTTGCTGATGTTTTTCCTATTGTTTGGGTTGATCAAATCTTATGCAAGGGAAAGAACGGTGGAAGTTACTCTCAAGCACGAGTAACAGACTTATTTCTGAGTTTCATCACAGATAGTGAAAGAACAGAGCCACTAAATCAACTGTTGGATTGGCTCCATTGGCATTTTTCCATTACCTAGCTGAGCAATGATTGCAGTAGGGTAGGTAGGAAAAAATGAATAAGCTCAGCATTTTGAGCATTTCTTTTTCAGCAATGTTCATTTGATTTTGTTCCAGTTGCAAGATCAAACCATGTACAAGTTGCAGAATAAGGTTTTGGGATCAGCCCAATGGATAAAGCACCGGTCTGCATGATTCACAGGTCTGTGATTCTTGACACCTCTTGAAAGAAGCTTCCATCCCCAGGTGGAGCCTATGTTGGGGTCCTATAATTATAGGCGATTCAGTTCTTCAACTATTAATTTGGAGTTTCTCTCATGATGACGAAGTATGGCTCGGTTGATTCCGCTTCCTCCCTCCATTCTTGTCGCTTAATCCTCCATCACCTTGTTGCATCCTTCATACAAACTGTGCCCTCTTCCCCCTTGTCTTTTGTCAGCCTCCATTATCCCGCCACCTTCACCTGTCCATAAGCAAACAAACTTAGGATAAACAAGAATAGCAATAAAGTTAATATAGGTTAAAATTGATTAGTAAACACCTAGTTTAATAATTGATTAATTATTAATTAATCAATTATTAATTAAGTTAATAAATTTAGGTTAGTAATTAGTTAGTAATTAGGATTAGTTAAGAAATTAAATAAAAAGAAAAATACAAAAACTATATAAAAACATATRTATTAAAAACATTAAATAAACATATAAAATAAATACATATTAAAAMATATATATTRAAACATTAAATAAATTAAATAACMTATAAATAAACACAAAATATTAAAAARCATTMAAAAAACATTTAAAAACAAAAAGTAATAAAATATATTAAAAATTAAAAAAAATATAATATAAAAAACAAACATTAATAAAAATGAAAAACAAAACAAAAATGAATTAATCCTAGGTATACCCATCACCTCACGTCACTCTCCACTCCCCCTCACTCCCCTACGTCACATTCCCCTCATACTCCACTCACCCATCCCCCTCACGTCACTCCCACCTCACACTCCACTCACCCATCCCCCTCACGTCACCCTCCACTTCCTATTCCCCTTATGTCATACCCCCCTTATACTCCCGCTCATTTTCCATACACCCGCACCCCATCCACTTACCATAAAAATAATCAATGCACCACATGAATTACGGACACCCCCTCACCTTTCGGGATTTAACGAGGGGGGGGGGGGGTCCGGAATTTGAATTAACAATCATGCAAATCTGAACGGCTCAAAATCGAGCACCTAAATCCATGGCCCAGGTTAAATTTCGTACCCCCCCAGGCATTCTACATTTAACGAGGGGGGGAGGGGTCTGGAATACTGCTTTCCCGCCAAAAAACCACTTTCCCTAATTTTTGCCAATATTTGTCTGTGTTACCATGTCTTCGTCCGAGACAGTTTCTGGGCAAACGGAGACGAATTTTGAAAATCCGAGAGATTTTTTTTCTCAAAACGGGCTGAAGAACAAAAACCTCTCTCATTTTTTTCAATGGAGCTATGATCCGGGAGAATCGAAGACATCTTTGAGTCCTATTTTTTCATATTTTCAATTTTCTGTTTGAGTCCCGATCTTGCAGGAGCTGTCACGGCTAGATGGGGACGAATTTGGTGAAACCAAAGGAGTTTTTTGTCCAGAACTTGCTTATATACAATAACCTCTTTCATTTTTCTCCCAGGTGTCATCATTGAAGAGAAAATTACATCTTTTTGGACCCCTTTTTTCATAGAAAACCGATCCGTTTTTTATGGCAGAAAGCTCCAAATTTTGTGGGAGTGGTGGCTATTTTTGGCCGAGGCGGTTAAACCGACTTCTGAAACTTGTTGGGATGATATATCTTATTTATTGAGATGATTTTAATGTAAATGGGTTGGATCTTCATGCCCTGTGGCTATCAAGCTGTAACATTTTTGAAGAGATCTGCCATTAATGAAAGGGAGGCACTTTACAGGATTCTTGTGTATGTTCACTGGTGATGTTTATTTTCTAAGTTGAATGTTACCTTCACTTTGTTACCACTTTGTTTTATGAAACTAATCTTTAAGAGTAACGTATGTCTCAGGATTTATCTCTGATACCCTGTTTCCTATTCTAAAAGATTTAAATGTTTATCTTCTGATGTTTTTGATTAAGGAATTCTTAACTGCTTCTTAGTCGAATTTATCCTTCTCACCCTTTCTTCTGTCCATCATTTTAATTACTAAAGATCCAGTGAGTATATTATCTCGCCCTGTGGAAGTCATCTTTCCTCGTTTATGGCTGTATTTCATTCCTAATTAATTACAGACCCCATAGCCCAATGGAGGAGTAGACTGTCTCAACCAATTCAAAAACACTTTGACAACAAAGCCCATTGTTTTCATTAACTAGCCTAATATCTCTTCAAACAAATCTATATCAGACACAGAGATCCCTCTCTGAGTCTTGGAGGGCTAGATCCAAGACTCAAAGTGGTTTTGATGTTTCCTTTGTGACTGCCTTACAGCCTTGGGAAAATTACAGAGTGCTAACATCTTCCATAAGGGAGTGTGTCAAATGGAACTGTGAGTTGAATTATTCCTGGAAGAAACTTTATGGAATAGAGAAATTGATTTTCAACTGTAGTATGAATACCAGAATTGGTGCTGGAAAGTAAAGCACCAGATGGATATCAAGATTCCAATAGCTAAATCTTGTAGATTTTTAAAGAATTTGAATGGTACATGGTATATAATGCACTGAGGACAATGCATAAATAAATGGAGGGGATTGTAATACCCCTAGGCTGAACCCCAAATTGTAAATGTAAATGTAAAAATGCTTATAAGATGGTGAGTTGTTGATATAACTTTTTCATGCACCTTCCATGGTATAGTGCGCACATGTACTGCGTGCTAAAATGATGAAGTGTGCACATTCCAGGATACCTCACACAACAAAATTAAGTGCATGTGATTTTGAGGCCAGGGTGCCTTTTTGTATATGTTGTGTCGTATAGGCCGGTGAGCCAGTTTTTATAAGATAGGAGGCTTATGTGTTGAATTAGGTTAGAGAGCCTAGATGCTAAAGGCTAGTGAGCTTATTTTGGTATATGTCTTATAATTAATATAATACATCACTACATGTAGACCGACCACGATAAAAGATTATGGGGGACTAAAATCCACTAGTTAGAGAAAGGGGGGGATAAAAGTTAAGTATAAGGGGCTAAGCTTTGGAGCTTAAGCCAAAAAGGAATATCATATTAATATTCCTTAAAGTATAAAATTTGGATAATTTTTTATCCTAAGTTCTAAAGATGGGGACAAGTGGACCAAAGTAGCTCTCAACATGACAAGTGTCAAGTTGGGAACATGCATACATATAGCTTGGACTTAGCTCATTTTCCCATTCATTCCATCATCATTCACTCACTCATGGAGATGTCCTTTGTACCTTTCTATTACTATCATTGTACCTATACCCATACCCATACCCATACCAATACCGTACTTGTACCTAGTTAGCTTGGGAGTTGGACTAAAGAAGTGGGTTTTCAGGCTCGTGAGAGACTAAAGAGGCGAGTTTTCAAGCCTGTGAGAAACTTCTCTCTAGGTGATAGGATTGTTGGGAATTTATTCCCGAAGGTGTTAAGCTACAACTATAGGGCTCTAAGACTTCCTGTCCAGCCTGTTGCTGAAGCCCTAGAAGGGAAGTGGGGAAGCCAAGGGACTGTTGAGTAGAGAAGGGGCACACTTCCTGGGGTGGGATAGGAATGTGGGGAATGATGGAATGTAGGCTGTTAGTTTGAGTTGGCACCTGTGACAGAGTCTTTCCTATTGTTTGAGATACGTTAGCCTGGTTAGGGAACCCTTTACCCAGGTGGAGTTTAGTCCCAACTCGGGGGTTACCCACTACTAAGAGTGATGATCAGCATGGTCCAAGGATGGGAGGTTCATGGAAATTATGCACGCAGTTGGTGATATTCTCACCAAGATAAGTGTCAATTGTGTGTTAAATTACATGCTACATTATTATTTATGTGTTTATTTTTATGGGTTTTCCTGTGTGTCCTTCAAGTGTATTATTATTATTATTATGTATGAATCTATGCATTTGCAGAATGTATCCATCTGTCTTAAGTTTTATATATATAATTCTTCATGATTTTCTATGTGTATATGTATTAATTTGTATACAGTTCGGAAATTTTTATGTGGCATAGCCAAACTGGATGTTGGGGATGTTACAATATGGTATCAGAGAATGAAATTTTTTCAGTGGCATGACCTGACCTGGGTGGTCGGGTATGTTACAACAAGCAAGGAACTTCATATCGATGGGTTTTATACAACAATTGCACTTGGCTATAAGTTATAAAAAAGGAATGTATAACAAAGTTATTGATATGATTTCTAGTCCTATTGTTAATGCTTCAGTTATTATCAAGCATAAATCTACCATGCATGAGAGCTATGTTGAACATTGTGCTTTAGATGTTGATTTTAAAGAGATTTATGCAAAAAAAATCCATTCTAACCAAGTTGAGGAATTGGATTACCATGTGCATGATAAGATTTTGAATCATCTTGGCAAGTTATGTATTCCACAGGGTGAAAGAGTCAACATCATAAGGGAAGTTCATTCTTCTCTTATTGTTGCCTGCTTTGGTGTAGGAAAGACAATGGCTAATTTGCAAAGGCATTTCTATTGGCCTAAAATGAATGAAAGTGTTTCAAGATATGTAAGAGGATGTTCTTTATGTGCCACAAGAAAGCATAGCAATAGAAATTTGGGATTGTATACTCCACTTCCATTTCCTTCTACTCCTTGGAAAAACATTTCCATGGACTTTGTAGGAGGTCCACCTATGTCTAAAAAGAATCATGATTATCGTTATGTTGTGGTTGACCATTTCAACAAAATTTGTATTTTGATGCCTTGTAAGAAGTAGGTTATAGCTGAACAATTGACACAAATGTTCTTTCAACATGTTTGGGTACATTTTGGGTTGCCTAAATCCATTATTTCTTGTTTATGGGCACTCATGGACAACAAGATGAAAAAGAGCACAGCGTTTCATCCACAAGCCAATGGTCAAACATAAGTGGTTATTAGAACAATACTGCATCTTCTTCATGGCTATTGCAACAAGCATCCTAATCTTTGGGATGAGAAGCTACACTACATTCAACATGCTTACAATCCGGCTAAGCACTCTTCGACTCAAACATCTCCATTTGGGGCATGTTTTGGTTATTTGACAAAATATCCTTTAGATTTTATCTTTGGGAAATATATTGATATTGATGGTCAATATGACATTGATAGAGAAAAGAAGTTCATTGAACAAATTTAGTTGGTGCATCAAATGGTACAAGAACAGTTGGAAAAGAGCCAAGCCAAGTACAAGAAAAGAAATGGCAGGCATCATGTTGATCATAGTTTCCAAGTTGGAGATGAAGTTTGGATTTACATTAGCAAAGAGAGTCTTAAAGGTGAAGGTAAAAATATGAAACCAATTAGATATGGACCTTTCAAGATTCTTGAAAATATTGGTAACAATACCTTCCATTTGGATTTGCCTCCTTATATGAAAATGTATGCAGTTGCCAATGTTGAGAATTTGTGATTGTGTGATCCTACTTTGATTGATGATCAAGGAGATCATGTTTAGATTCATTCTATAGATGATTTCTTGACAGAATATCTTTCAAAACTGCACGAAGATACAATCCTTGATAGGACGATGAGAAATTCAAAATGAGGAAATGTGGAATACCTTCAAGTCGGTCTTAAAGGCACAAATACAAGAAAGGCCAAGTGTATTGAGGTTTGAAAGGTGAGGGAACTATACCCTCATCTTTAGATTGACTAAAAGTAGTCTTTTGGAGGTCCAAAATCTTCCCAATGGGGAGGAGTGATCCAGGGGATCAAAATATGCTCAAAAATAAAAGTGCTCAGAATTGCTTCAAAATGGACTTATGCATAGCCCTCATCCTCACAATCCCAATGCAACTTGAACGGGTTCAAACAGACATCGTATGAGTGATATATCGTGTTATGTCCACTTTTCCAAACAAACAAAATTTTACTAACTGTACAGTCCATACAGTGCTGACATGGCATGTCTGTACTGCTGATGTGGTACGACCATACTACTGACATGGCAGGGTCGTACTGGACACAGGGTCATATTGGACATGTTGCAGGTGGTTGTACTGACACATGGTAGAGGCTAATGTGGCAAGTGATGACATGGCATGGTACTGTATAGGCTGACATGGCAGGTGTTGAGTTTTTAGATGTTAATGTGGGAGAGTATGTGGACCAATGTTATGGTTCCATGTGGCACCCCCTATAATGTTAAAAGGTTGGTTTTAGACTCCATCGATGGGTCAGAGACTTGGCACAGGCCAAGCTACCAGCCCACCTGCCATGTATTTCTTACCCCATAAGGTTCAAACTTAAATTTAAAGTTGTAAAAGGTTTCATCCAGGTGAGAAAAGGGTCGGGGCTAGGCCCCAACCCATGGCTTGACCATTTTCACATGACCCTACCTTTGCAATCAATGCAGGGTTGCAATGTGCTCTAACCACCAGATTGCCACTTGCCGAATGATCCAATGGTTGTAAACGATGTGTGTTCCAACTTGCCAATGAACTCAGGATTAGCGCCTAGGGCCCAGCCACATGGGGGGGAATATGACCAGGAATTTCACCGGTAAAAGGGGGCAGTGCACTAATAGTGCGACATTTTTCCAGAATTTGCGGGATGGCACACATGCTGGGTTTTTGTCACGAGAAATGCCCGTGAGCCAGGTTCAATCATTATGGGTGCATTTTGGCAAGCAGAGACAACAAAGAATTGGGAAACACTTCCAGGGAGTGATTCCAACTCGGTTTTTGGCCAAAAAAGTTTGAGGAATATCCCAACTAGGGGTTTTTGGACGTTCTGGAGCCATTGAATCCATCCATTTCTCATTCTGAGCATTGTAAGGAACTTATTTTGACACTTTGAGCATTAATCAAAATGATCCATTGGAAGCTAGACCAGGAGATGTAGCCCAAGAGAGGGGTGAACTACTTTATCATTTTTTTGAGTTAATGTGTGTATTTTGATGTTTGTTTATGATTGTTTATGCCTCTCATGATTAAGTAAAAAAATCATTAATATTTATGTGTTTGTAACTTGATCCTATTACCCAAACAAATACTAATTCACTTCTAATTTTAAAGAGTTTCAAGCCTTTTCATTTTCAAATCGGGTCAAGATACCATCAAGTAAGGATCATAGATGAAGACATCAACAAGTTTTCCTTCAAGACAAGGTATGGTCATTATGATTTCACATTGGTGTCATTCGGGTTATCAAATGCACCAACTATTTTCATGTGTTTAATGAATGGTGTTTTCAGAGAATACCCGAACAAGTTTGTCATTGTATTTTTGGATGACATTCTTATATATTCCAATTCAGAAGAAGGATAGCAGTGGACCCTGAAAATATTGAGGCCATTAGAGGGTGGTCAACACCTAAGAATGTGATAGAAGTCATATCCTTTATGGGTCTAGATGGCTAATACAAAAGATTCATTGCAGGGTTTTCAATTATTTCTCATTCGATCACTTCTTTGCAAAGGAAGGGGGTGATGTTTCAATGGACAACAGAATGTGAAAGGAGCTTCCAGCAATTGAGGTAGTTGTTAACTAGTGCTCCAATTATGAGAATTGCAGATAATAATGAGGATTTCATGGTTTGCACAGATACATGCTCTTATCACTAAAATTTCGTCTGCAAATGGTTACAAGAATTCAGCATCGTCAAACAGTTATGAGGTCACCCATGGACCCAAATTAACACAAAAGCATTTCCAAAGGGTCAAAAACTATACAACTAGTGCAAAAATTAAAGGGTGCTATGGAGACACAAGGCGCGTGCACACATGCACAAAATAGAAATGCAAGATTCATGCACATGCGCATGATGCGCGACTGTTGTCGCAAAAAGCTGCGCACCTAAGAAACGATGCATTTATGAGTGGTCAGCCTCCCACCCACTTCTGGTTCAGCTTCCAAGTTGATTTGACACTCAAATCTGGACTGGATTCGACTGGGTGGCTGGTCAAAGACCTATAAATGCCCTAATTAGCCTCTTTACACACTACAAACTAGTTGGACAATACCTCAAAGGAAATCTATAAAAAGGCCATGGATACACTTCA
>JASDQU010817915.1:46132-57412 GCA_032191745.1 Picea mariana
GTAGAGGACATGGGCAGAAATGTACCCAGTAACTATGTAGCCCTAGACAATAAGAAAGCAAAGTATCAACCACATATGATTGAAGTGGAAGGTATGATCAACAACCAAACCACTTCTATTTTAATTGATTTAGGAGCTATTCATAGTTATATAGATCATAAGATGGTGGAAATTTTTAATTTTCCAAGAAGCAAGCATGGAAAATCTTGGTTGGTGCAGCTAGCTACCAGAGCCAAAAGAAAAGTTAATGAGATGGTTAAATCATGTCTTATGGACATGGATGGACAGAACATCAGGGAATATTTAAAAATCTTTCCTTTAGGTTCCTATGACTATGTAATTGGGATGGATTGGTTGGACCAACATAATGTTATCCTAGAATGTTATAACAAGGCATTTACTTGCTTGGATGAGGAAGGGAACCTAAAGATAATGGAAGGAAATCCTAGGTCAGTAACCATCATAGAAATTTCAGCATTGCAGCTGAAGAAATGTTACAGAAAAGGGTGTCAAATATTTTCATCACATATGGAAGGGACACCTAAAGATAAGGTGTCAAATATTGAAGATTATGCAATCCTAAAAGAGTTTGAAGATGTGTTTAAGGAAATACCCAAATTACCCCCTAAAAGAGACATTGATTTCTCCATAAATTTGATGCCTAGAGGAGCTCCAATATCCAATACTCCCTATAGGATGAGCACACCAGAATTGAAGGAGTTGCAAATGCAACTTGAGGATATTTTGAAGAAGAGGTATATACACCCAAGTGTGTCACCTTGTGGTGACCTAGTTTTATTTTTAAAGAAAAAGGATGGAACATTAACACTTTCCATTGACTTTAAGCAATTGAACAAGGTAACTATGAAGAATAATTATCCCTTGCGAAGGATTGATGACCTATTTGATCAGTTAAAAGATGCAAAAATATTCTGCATTCAGAACAATGTATGGTCATTATGAGTTCACAATGGTGCCCTTTGGATTATCAAATCCACCAGTTGTCTTCATGTGTTTAATGAATGGTATTTTCAGAGAATACTTAGATAAGTTTGTCATTGTATTTCTAGATGACATTATTATATATTCTAAGTCAAAGGAAGAGCGTGAACAACACTTGAGGATGATATTACAACTATTAAGGGAGCATGAGTTGTATGCAAAATTGAGCAAATGTTCATTTTATCAGAAGAAAATTCATTATTTGGGACATGTCATTTCATAGGATGGGATAGTAGTGGATCCTGAAGGCTTATGGGATGATTAGGCCAGAGAGCCTAGATGTTAAAGGCCAGTGAGATTATTTTTGTATATGTCTTATCATTAATATAAAATACATCGTTGTGCATAGACCGACCATGATAAAAGAGTACAGGGGACTAAACTCCACTAGTTAGGGAAAGGGGGGGATAAAATTTAAGGAAAAGGGGCTAAGCTAGGGAGCTTAAGCCAAAAAGGAATATTATATCAATACACCTTAAAGTATAAAGTATGAATAATTATTTTATCCTAAGTTCTAAGGATGGGGACAAGTGTGCCAAAGTAGCTCCCAACATGACAAGTGTTAATTTGGGAACATGCATACATATAGTTTGGAATTATTTAATTTTCCCATCATTCATTCAATCATTCCATCATCATTCACATGCTCATTGAACTGTTCTTTGTACCTCCTTGTACCTATATCTATACCTAAACTAGTACCATACCCGTACCTATACCTGAACCTGTATCTATACAGGTTGTTAGGCCCATGACCAATTTCTCTCTGGGTGAAAGAATTATTGAGAATTGATTTCTTGAAAGTGCTAAACTACAGCTATAGGGCTCTGAGACTTCCTGTCTGGCCTGTTGCTGAAGTGGGGCAACCGAGGGATTGTTGAGTAGAGAAGGGGCACACTTCCTGGGGTGGGACAAGCATGGGGGGAATGACAGACTGTAGTCTATTAGTTTGAGTTGGAACCTATTATAGAGTCTTTCCTATGATCTGAGATATGTCATCCTCGTTAGGAATCAATTTACCTGGGTGGATTTTAGTCCCAACTCAGGGGTGACCCAATGCTGAGAGTGATGAGTAGTGTGGTTTAAGGCTGGAAGGTTCCTGGAAGGTATGCATGTATTTGGTGATATTGTTACCAAGATAAGTGTCAATTGTGTGTTAAATTACATGCTGCATTATTAATTTTTTTTTTATGGGTTTTTCCTGTGTGTAGGTTACACTTGTCGTTATAATAATGGGTATTGCATGTCTATGTTGCATGTATATGTTTACTCTTATTTCCATACGAATTTGTTCATTTACAAAATGTATTTTTATATTTTAAGTTTTATATATAAATTTTCGCAAGAGTTTGTATGTGTATATGTTTTAATTTTCATAGAGTGCGAAAATGTTTACATGGCATAGCCTAGTTGGATGCTGGGGATGTTACAATATGGTATCAGAGCTTCAATTTTGAACATTGAGCCTGGATGGGCCAAGCAAGTTGATTTGAAGAGAAATTTGACAGAGGATTGATTTCGAAGTGGCCAAATTTCAATTTATAAAGCATCCATGATTAAAATTAGAAGCAATTGTGTGGAATTGGGAAAAATCCCCAATTTCTGTTGTTAAATTCATGGGAAAATTGAGAAATTTGGCCAAGTGGTGAAATATTCTTAATTTAATATATGCTTTAGCAAATTCAGACCTGGAATTGGTCAAATTTGAAGTTATGGTGAATCCATGACAGATGGAGAGAGATTAGTTGATTAAAATTCTCAATTTGTGAATTGAGTTTGGGAAAAAGTTAGGCAAAAGCCCCAATTTTGGTAGTGGAATTCATGAGAAATTGATGCGCATAAAAATGAATGTGTGTAGGTGGGAACAATAAACATGCATGATGCACAGTGAAAAGATTGTGATATGTGGAAAAATATTGGTGTGCGGGTGCACGCACTAAAATTTGGCGCTGCGTGGAAAAATATTGGCGTGCGGATGAACGTGCTAAAATTTGGCGTTGGACGAAAAAATATTGGCATGCGGGTGTGCGCGCTAAAATTGGCGTGTTGGTACACGCACTAAAATTTGGTGCTGCGTGGAAAAATATTGGTGTGCGGGTGCACGTGCTAAAATTTTTCGTCACATGGAAAAATGTTAACGCGCGGGTATGCGCATTTAAATTTGACACTGCACGAAAAAATATTGGTGCGTGGGTCTGCGCACTTAAATTTGGCGCTGCTTGGTGGAGAGTGGAATTGCGTGAAAAAAAGATATATATATTGGCATGCGGGGTGTGCACACGCATAATAATGGTGCATGTGGTGTGCGCAGTATTCATAGAGCACAGAGAAATTTTGTTGGTGCACGCGCAATGTGGGTAAATGTGTCATGCGACAGTTTAGTTAATGGTGCATGTGGAGTATTGGTGCACAGTGGGAATGTACTAAAATTTGGCATGGTGTAGCACATAGAGTAAAATATGCACAAAATATTAGTGCGTGACACCAAAAATTGCATGCAACAGATATTAGTGCCAGAACCAAAATTGTGCATGGTTGATATTGGAGCGCTGCACAAAAGTAGTGCGCACCAATAATTAGCGCGACAAAGAAGTGATCCACATTGATTATAGGTGTGTGGAGCATGAGATACATTATGGTGTTTTTTCTCATTCTAAATATGGGCGTACAGGTTCAAATTTGTGTGCACGAATTCATTTGGATGGTCTACAACAACAGGCAACCAATGGATTTCGCGACATTTTACACTATTTGATGGTCATCTTTTTGCAATGTGTTTTTGAGGCCCTTAACAATGATTTTAACTACTCAAAAACCACGAAAACCTATTGTACCAAGGTATACTCTTCCTCTATAGCTCAAATTAAAGAGCCTAGAGAGATATTTCTAATGGTTTAAACCATTCGTCAAACAAAGCTTTTGTGAGGAAGTTACAGAACAAACAGTTGAGGATAAATTTTAAGACCCAACTAACTTTGAAGGGCCATAATTTTCTTCTCCGGAATCAAATTGAGGTGCAAGAGTAGTCATTGGAAACATATTGAACCATAGAATACATCCCTAGAGCTTAATTAAATTTCTGGGCATGTTGAAAATCTTTAAGATGACAAAGAAGGTACCTGTAGCATTCCAAACCCAAAAAACGAATTGGCCTAGAACTTCAACAGGTTGTAACTAGCATCCCGCAACCCAAAAAAGGGTCAAACTTGGAAAGAATGTCCAAGATATGTATATGAATAAACCATTTTTATATACCACCAAAAATCCAATGGAGTAGGTGCAAAAAAACATAATTACAACGCAGAATTGCACCAAGTTGAAGAGTAAACAAAAAAATTAATGGACAATTTTCAAATAACCATAACTTTCTGCTCAAGACTCATAATTGATCATCGAAGCAGGCATTGAAAAGGTTTTGGAAAGTAGAAAATAATTATACACCCATAACATTGATATAGGAAATCAATTTTTCAGGAAAACAAAAGAAATAATTATGATATATTATCGAACCAGAATGGTTCATATTTTCATGAAATTGTTGAGTTAGTTAACCTGAAAAAGTTTTGTTGGATGCACATTTTGCAGAGTTAACAACAACTAGTTCAGATCATGATCAAAAAAGAGTTCATAGGAATTGAAGATGCATAGGGGACTTACATCTAGGAAGATGAGATCATAGGTATGGATGTCCATTTGGGCATTTAAAGAACAAACTCCGATGGACATGGAGAATGAAGGGATGAAAACATGAATATGGTAGAGACCATTAAAAATTTGTAGAAGGATGTCCAAAGACATAAAGATGATAATGAAAGGCTTATGAGATCCAAGGAGAAGCAGAAGAAATTCAACATGAAGTTAATGCATAGCTTGAACATAATAGAAAAGAAATTGGATAAGGAGAGTGGCTCAAGCAAATTAGGAAGACACAGGTCTCCTGATGAGAAAAGAAGAACAATAAGTGTTAGAAGACATCACCATCAATCCCCCAAGACATTTAAATAAGAGATCACACAACAACTCAAGTCCATCCCCTGTCAGGAAGCATAAGAGGTCTGGGGTGGATGAGCTACAAGGAGAAATGAACAAAATCAAACCTACTACATTTGATGGTGAGCACAAGAAGGATGAAGATGCAGAGACATGGTTTTTTGGCATAAGAAAGTATTTTCAATTGCAGAATTATTCATCTCATGCAGAAGGAAGAATTTCCATCTATCAACTTAAAGGAAATGCATCCATGTGGTGGGATCAACTTGTGCAGGTGCAACACATTAAAGATAAAAATGTTACTTGGAGGGAATTCAAGAAGTATTTTGAAAAAAATACTTGACTAAGAGATACTATGACAAGAAAAAGAAAGAGTTCTTTGAAATAGATCTTGGGAGTATGACCATAGATGAATATGAAAGAAGGTTTTTAGAATAGATGAAGTATGTTTCTTTCATCAAGGATGAGATAGTTAATATTCAAAGGTATTTGAGTGGATTGCCATCATTTATCAGTGAAAAAATACAGTATGATGATCCCAAGACATTGGAGGATACCATAAGGTGAGCTAAATTCCTATATGCTCAGTAAAAAGCAAGTCCAACTTTCCAAAAATATTGGGAAGAAAAAAATAAATTCAAGATGGATCAGAGGAAGAAGGGGAATAAGCCACCATTCTTTAGAAATAATCCTCAGTGACAACCAACTAATAGAGAATATAGAATGATTGAGACATGGGTTCAAAGGCCAAGGAAGGAACCTATTCATTGTTGGGGTTGTAAAGGAGATCATACGTTCAGAGATTGTCCTCACGGAGGTGAAAATGTGAGGATTGTTCACAATGTATAGAAAGCTGAAACAATGGAGGACATGGGCAGAAATGTACCAAGGTTCTATGCAGCACTGGAAAACAAGCAATCAGAGTATCAACCACATATGATTGAAATGGAAGGTATGATAAACAACCAAACCATTTATATTTTAATTGATTCAGTAGATATTCATATTTATATAGATCCTAAGATGGTGGAAATTTTGCATTTTCCAAGAAGAAAGCATGGAAAATCTTGGTTGGTGCAGCTAGCTACCGAAGCCAAAAGAAAAGTTAATGAGATGGTTAAGTAATGTCTTATGGACTTGAATGGATTGAACACTGAGACAAATTTAAACATATTTCCTTTAGCTTCCATTGACTGTCTAATTGGGATGGATTGGTTGGACCAACATCATTCTACCCTACACTTTCATAACAAGGCATTTACTTTTTGGATGAGGAAGGGACCCTAAGGACAGTGTAAGAAATTCTCAAGGCAGTAACCATTAGAGAAATTTCAGCATTGTAGTTGAAGAAATGTTACAGAAAAGGGTGTCGAATATTTACAGAACATATGGAAGAGACACCTAAAGATAAGGTGTCAAATATTGAAGATTATATAGTCCTAAAAGAGTTTGAAGATGTGTTTAAGGAAATACCCATATTACCCACTAAAATAGACATTGATTTCTCCATAAATTTGATTCCTGAAGAAGATCCAGCATCCAAGACTCCCTACAGGATGAGCACACCAGAATTGAAGGATTTGCAAATGCAACTTGAGGAGCTTCTGAAGAAGGGGTATATATGCCCAAGTGTGTCACCATGGGGTGCCCCAATTTTATTTGAAAAGAAAAAGAATGGAACATTAAGACTTTGCATTGATTTTAGGCAGTTGAACAAGGTAACTGTGAAGATAAAGTATCCCTTCCCAAGGATTGATGACCTCTTTGATCAATTGAGATGCAAAAATATTCTCCAAGATTGATATCAGGTTTGGTTTTCATCAAGTAGGAATTAAAGAAGAAGAAATCAGCAAGATTACGTTAAGAACAAGGTATGGTCATTATGCGTTCACAATGGTGCCCTTTGGATTATCAAATGCACCAGTTGTCTTCATGTGTTTAATCAATGGTGTTTTCAGAGAATACTTAGTTAAGTTTTCCATTGTATTTCTAGGTGACATTCTTATATATTCTAAGTCAAAGGAAAAGAATGAACAACACTTCAGGATGGTATTACAAGTATTAAGGGAGAATCATTTGTTTGCCAAATTGAGAAAATGTTCATTTTATCATAAGCAAATTTATTATTTGGGACATATCATTTCATAGGATGGGATAGCAGTGGATCTTGAGAAGATAGAAGACATTAGAGGATGGTCAACTCCAAAGAATGTGACAGAGGTCAGATCATTCATGGGCCTTGCAGGATACTATAGGATATGTATTGAAGGATTATAAAATATTGCACACCCAATCACTTCCTTGCAAAATAAGGGTGTGAAGTTTCAGTGGACATTGAATTGTGAAAAGAGTTTCCAAAACTTGAAGAAATTATTGACTAGTGCTCCAATTTTAAGGATTGCAGATCCAAATGAAGACTTCATTGTATGCATAGATGCATGTAAAGAAGGACTTGGTGGAGTCCTCATTCAAAATGGGATTGTTGTATGTTATGAATCATTGAAGGAGCATGAAATACACTATGCCACTCATGATTTGGAGTTGGCAGCCATAATGAATATGACTTTGATATAAAGCATATCAAGGGGAAAGAGAACAAAGTGGATGATGCACTAAGAAGTGGAGTGCATGAGTTGCATGCTACAACCATTATCATGTACCAATCAGATTTGAAAGACGGAATTTTGGAGGCATCAAAATTAAATTTGCAATACAAGGAATTAGTGGCAAAATTACAACAATGTAATTTGCAACAAAAAATTGAAGACTATAAGATAGAAAATGATGAAATTCTCATATACAGGGGCATAATTTATGTACCAAATTCCCATGAATTGAAAAATATGATATTGAGAGAAATGCATAATGCACCTTATGTTGGGCACCCAGGTTATTAGAAAATTGTTGCAGTTGTCAAGAGCCAAAATTATTGGCCAGGCATGAAGAAGGAAGTTGTTGATTTTATTGCCAAATGTTTGGAATGTCAAAAGGTAAAAGTTGAGCATAGACACCCAACTGGTTTTCTATAGCCATTACCCATCCCTAAGTAGAAATGGGAAGTTGTAACAATGAATGTCATCACCAAAATTCCCAGAACAAACAAGCAACATGATTCTATGATGCTAGTGGTGGATAAGCTTACTAAAGTTGCCCATTTTATTCCAGTAAATCTCACTCACAAGGAAGACAACATTGTTGATGTTTATATGAGAGAAATTTGCTGATTACATGGTATACCCAAGACAATTGTGTCTAACAGAGATCCATAAATTGCATCAAATTTTTGGAAGGGATAATTTAAGGTATTTGGAACAAATTTGAATTTTAGCACAACTTATCATCCAGAATCAGATGGAAAAACAGAGAGGGTGAATCAAGTGATTGAGGATATGTTGAGGATGAATGTGATGGATAAATCATCAAAATGAGAATACTACCTATACTTAGTAGAGTTTTCTTATAAATATGGGTACCAAACATCTCTAAACATGAGCCCATTTGAGGCACTTTATGGTAGAAAGTGCAATACACTGATAAGCTGGGATAACCCAGTAGATAGGGAAGTGGTTGGGCCAAATTTACTCAGGGAAATGGAGGAGAAAATGTTGAAAATAAACAAAATTTAAAGGTTTCCCAATATAGGCAGAAAAACTATGCTAATAAGGGAAGAACTCATAGGGAATTTAAAGTAGGGGACCATGTATTCTTGAAAGTGAAGGCCAACAAAAGTTCCCTGAAGTTGGGAAATTGTTCAAAGTTGGCAACTCGCTATTGTGGGCCATTTGAAATCCTAGAGAGGATTGGTCTAGTAGCTTATATGATTGCATTACCTGGATCTATGTATGTTCATAATGTATTCCATGTATCATTTCTCAAGAAATATCTACCTGATGCTAATCATTTTATTGATTGGAACGTGATTCAGGTGGAGCAAGAAGGCTCTTTTCAAGTACATCCTATAGGCATTCTGGACCAGAAATTAAACCAGCTCCGAAATCAATCCGTAATGCTTGAAAGGTCCAATGGACCTAGTACAGTCCTGAGGACGCTACTTGGGAGCATGAGGATGCAATGCGGGTAGAATACCCGCAAATTTTTTATGATTTTTAAAATTTTGGTTGTATATGTGTAAATAATGCACTCAGGACAATGGATAAATAAGGGGAGGGGATTGTAATACCCCTAGGCTGAACCCAATTGTAAATGTAGATGAAAATGTACTTAATATGGTTAGTTGTTTGATATCATTTTTGTATTAACCTTCCATGGTATAGTGCGCACATGTACTGCACAGTAAAATGATCAAGCGTGCACATTCCAAGATACCACGCGCAAAAAACTTAAGTGCACGTGATTTTGAGGCCAGTGAGCCTTTGTGTATATGTTGTGTTTTATAGGCTGGCGAGCTAGTTTATTAAAAGATAGAAGGCTTATGTGATGATTAGGATGGAGAGCCTAGATGTTAAATTCTGATGAGCTTATTTTTATATATGTCTTATCATTAATATAAAATACATTATTGTGCGCAGAACAACCACGATAGAAGAATATGGGGGACTAAACTCCACTAGTTAGGGAAATGGGGGGTATAAAGTTAAGGAAAATGCGCTAAGCTAGGGAGCTTAAGCCAAAAAGGAATATTATATTATTATTTCTTAAAGTATAATGTATGGATAATTATTTTATCCTAAGTTCTAAGGATGGGTACAAGTGGGCCAAAGTAACTCCCAACATGACAAGTGTCAAGTTGGGAACATGCATACATATATTTTGGACTTAGTTCATTTTCCCATCATTCATTCAATCATTCCATCATCATTCACACACTCATTGAATTGTCCTCCGTACCTCCCTGTACCTATATCCGTACCTGAACAAGTACCATAACCGTACCTATACTTGAACCTATATCTGTACCCATATTTTTTTTTTACCTGGTTAGATTGGGAGTTGGACTAAAGAAGTGGATTATTAGGACCATGGGATACTGAAGAGGCTGGTTGTCAGGCCCGTGAGAAAATTCTCTCTGGGTGAGATATTTTTCTGGGAATTGATTTACTGAAGGTGATAAATTGTAGCTACAGGGCTCTGAGACTTCCTGTCTAGCATGTTGTTGAAGCTCTAGAAGGGAAGTGGGGCAGCCAAGGGACAGTTGAGCAGAGAAGGGGCACACTTCTTGGGGTGGAACAACCATTTGGAGAATTAGGGAGTGTAGGTTGTTAGTTTGAGTTGGCACCTGTGACAAAGTCTTTCCTATGATATGAGATACGTCATCCTCATTAGGAATCTCTTTACCAGGGTGGAGTTTAGTCCCATCTCAGGGGTGACCCACAACTGAGAGTGATGAATAGTGTGGTCTAAGGCTAGGAGTTTTGTGGAAGGTTTGCACGCATTTGGTGATATTTTTACCAAGATAATTGTCAATTGTGTGTTAAATTACATGTTGCATTATTAATTATTGTTTATTTTCATGGGTTTTTCCTATGTGTGGGTTATACCTGTCATTATATTAATGGGTATTGTTTGTGTATGATGCATGTATATGTTTATTGTTATTTCCATATAAATATGTGCATTTACATAATTTATTTTTCTATATAAAGTTATATATATAAAGTTTCACAAGAGTTTTTGTGTGTATATGTTTTAATTTGCATATAGTACGAAAAATGTTACATGGCATAGCTCAGTTAGATGTTGGGGATGTTACAATATGGTATCAGAGATTCAATTTTCAACATTGAGCTTGGATGGGCCAAGCAAGTTGAGTTGAAGCGAAATTTCACACAGGATTGATTTTAAAGTGGCCAAATTTCAAGTTACAGAGCGTCCATGGTAAAAATTAGAAGCAATCACATGAAATTGGGAAAAGCCCCAATTTTTGTTGTTAAATTCATGGGAAAATTGAGAAATTTTGCCAAGTGGTGAAATATTCTTGATTTAATATACGCTCTAGAAAATTCATACCTGGAAGTGGTCAAATTTGAAGTTACAGTGAAGCCATGATAGATGGAGCAAGATTAGTTTATTAAAATTCTCAATTCTTGAATTGATTTTGGGAAAAAGTTAGGCAAAAGCCCCAATTTCGATAGTGGAATTCATGAGATATTGATGCGCATAAAAATGAATGTGTGTTGGTGGGTGCACTAAACATGCATGATGCACAGTGAAAATCTTGTGATATGTGGAAAAATATTGGTGTGCAGGTGCGTGCGGTAAAATTTGGCACTGCGCGAAAAAATATTGGCATGCAGATGCACATGCTAAAATTTGGCGCCGCACAGGAAA
>JASDQU010817917.1:12001-22841 GCA_032191745.1 Picea mariana
GGCTCTTATGGAAGTCACACCACTTCCCGGTATCTTTCTTTGTCTTTCTGGTGTCCTTCTTTGCTTGTGGCTTGGACTAGCTTTTCTGATACTTTCCATCTTTGCTCTGTCCTTTGTTCTATGGGTTGGGGCCATCCTTTCCTGTCTTTTGTTGAGAGGGGTTCTCAGGCCCAAATTATCGCATCTTTTGTTTGAGCTTCTGCTCGATTTTGACAACATATCGGTAAGCTGCGCCCAAGGATGAGATGTCCAAAAATTTCATTTCGGTATGGATGAATCTATGCAGAGCTTCGTGATACTTGAGCACCAGATGTCGCTCTGAATCTTTGATACCCAACTTGGTGCGCAAGGTATGAAATATATTTGTGAAATCTGGCACTGCTTGGTCTCTTTCTTGCCACAGTGTGGTCCATTTGGTATACAAGTCATCATAACTTCCAACAGGGTAGTATTGTTCCTTAATAGCATCCTTGAAGGAATCCCAGGTGGTCGTGACTGTAAATAATGAGGGTTTCTCTGTTTCCTTTTGCTCACAGAAAGTTTCCCACCAATATTTGACATGGGGAACGACTTTGAGGGGCGCAAAAGTAATCTTTTCTCTATTCGAAAAGTTATGGACAAAAAAATACCCTTCTAGTAGATTCAACCACTTCTCTACAACATCTATGTCTATATGACCTTCAAATATAGGAATATCCAAGTTTATGTGTACCTTGAAGGGGGTGGCACCTCCGCTCGAAGAAGATGCGTCGTCTGTTGGGAGTCGTCGAAGGATTTGTGCGAAACTATCCATCATCTCATTCCTTTGTTGCATGAGGGCTTCCCCAATAAACAGTTTGAAAGGATCTCCTGTCCCATCATCTTTCTTTTCTCATGCCATGAGAGGTCACTTGGATGCGCGAGAGATTTTTTCCTCAAGAGAAACAAGCTCGAGACCCAACTCTTTGTACTCCAACCTCGTTGGGGACATGCATTAAGACGACAAGGAGAAGACCGCTATGAATACAGATTATTAATGGGTGCTTAACACAAAATAACAGAGATACAGTAAAAAATGGCTTTCTATTCAATAAGGAAATAAGTTGAAACTGTAAAATGTAGTGGAAACAAGCTTGTTGGAATGGTGGTAGCTTATCTCTGAGAAGAGATGTGATGGCTACACTCATTAGCAATAAGATGATTACAATGAGGCTCTAAAGGCCTTTTTACAATAAACAGGAATGACAAAAACACTAGACATCCAAAAACCTAACCCTAGTAGATAACATGCCAAAAGTCATGTGGGCTCCGGTTGGGTAAGTTAGTACATCAACTTCTTGGGATTCTAACGTTTGCATACGATCTCCGTTTTAGGTGTATGATAGCCTATTGGAAAGGTATCATCGAGGAGATTCATTTTGGGGGATCAATCATGCCTTCGAATATCATTGAGAATCTCGATCCTGAAAAACATTCATTAGGCCCTCAAAATGGCCCCGGAAGTTAAAACTGCTAAAAATAGTAAAATGCCAAAATTGTCAGAAAACTGTTTTGAGCTACTTGGAAGAGGTGGGTGGCCATTGATATCCACCTAGATAAATCCTCCCTTATTAGGAAGCAATGGTCTCCATTGCATTGAGTTACCCCATCAAATGAGGAAATGTTTGTTGAATTTGGCCCAGGGTGAGCCACTTTCCTTGGTGCAGGAGCTGCCCTGCTTTGACGACTTGATAAAGCTGGATCCTTTGTTGTCAAGTGAAATTGATCTGTGTGTCTACAATATGATCGTTGGATTCCTTTTGTATGCATTCGGGGTTGATCTATGTTGGTGTTAGCTACTCTGCTATGTCTGAGGTGTCCAATAATGGTGGGAAATAAGGGCGAAGGAGATCCTTGTTGAACATTGGGTGCAAGCCAAGGAAAGGACGAATGTTGAGCTCAAAATAATTATCCCCCATGGCCTTGGTGATGGTGTACATCCCATAATGGAGTGGGTGAAGCTTCCGATGGGGTCCTGTAAGGTGTTCTTTCTGCAAGTGCAACCAAACTTTTTCGCCCACCTGAAACTTATGTGGCACCCAATGTTGATCATGGCGCTGGTTGTACTTGTCATTGGACTTCTGTAGGATATCCTGAACCTGTTGGTGGATGTGTTGGATCCACTCAATGAACCGGGTGGCTTTTTCAACTTTAGTTGGAACAGGATATGAGTCAGTCGAGGTGACTGCAAGGGTAAGTGCAACATCTATGGGACCCAATGGTTGGAATCCCAACCCCACTTGAAACGGGTTGTGGTCGTTTGAGATATGCAGGGCTCGGTTGTAGCTATGTTGGACATAGGTAAGGATCTCATCCCATGTGCGAGGGTGCTTTGAATTATACATGCGAAGGATATGCAAAATCATTCGATTGATGACCTTGGTTTGGCCATCTGTCTAGGGGTGGAAGGTCGTGGATTTGGTGAGCTTGGTGTCTAGCAGTGACCAGAGGCTCGACCAGAATGTACTGAGAAATTGACTGTCTCGATCTGAGACAATGGTTTGTGGGATTCCAAAATGTACCTAGACTCATTCAAAGAAGAGCTTGGCAGTGGCCTCTACTGTGATGTTCTTCTTACAGGGAACCAGAATCTCCATCTTAGAAAAGCGATCAACAACCACAAAAACACAGTCATTTCCCCGCTTGGTGGATGGGAGGCCCGACATGTAGTCCATTGAGATGGATTCCCATGGCTTGTTAGGAGTAGGAAGAGGGGTGTACAGGCCCTGTTTCTTAGTGGTCGGTTTGGCAATAGTGTAGGCAGTGCATGACCTGATATACTTGTTGACCTCTTGTCGAAGTTTCAACTAGTAGAAATGTTTCTGTAGAATCGCCACTGTATTTTCGACGCCGAAGTGTCCTACCACCTGACTGTATTGGGATTCCCAGATCATCTTTGCTCGCTTGCTTGATGGAACACAGATATGGCCCAGATGATAAAACAACCCATCCTGAAGATGGAAATTATCGACAACTGTGTTTGCACCCAACATTTGGTAGGTGGTGGCGAAGTCCAAGTCTGTCTCATAGAGTTGGGGCCATCTAGAGGTTTCATGGTTGCAGGAGTCTAGCACCGTGGTGAGTGTCGTGAGTGGTGGTCTGCTGAGGCAATCAGAGACATGATTGGTGCTTCCTTTTTTATACTTGATGTTGAGGTGAAATTGATGCAAGTATGTGGACCACTTTTGATGGTGATCATTATGCAATTTTCCTTCTATTTGCATGAACTACAGTGGCTTATGATCAGTGTGGATGACTGTCTCCTTCCCAAGAATGTAATGTCTCCATTGGCGGCAAGCTTGCACAATGGAGTACATTTCTTTGTCGTAATTAGGGTACTTACGAAAAACATCTGATAGTGTCTCACTATGATAGGCCATGGAGTGGTCGTGCTGAGTGAGAACTATGCCCACCGCATAGTCTGAAGCGTCTATCTCGATCTCAAAGGGTTGTTGTAGGTCTAGTAGTGAAAAATTGGGGCTGAGCACAAGTGCTGCTTCAAATCGTCGAACACTTGTTGTTGGGTCCGGCCCCACGAAAATTTCTCCTTACCATGACCCCTGGTTATTTGGCTAAGGGCCCATGCAATATGGGAGAATCCCAACACGAAACTGCGATAGAAATTGGCAAGGCCCAAGAAGCTCCAAATCTCAGTGAGTGTGGTTGGGGCTGGCCAGTCATGGATGACTTGGATCTTGGCTGGATCCACATGTACGCCATGTTGATCAATTATGTAGCCCGGGTAATGGACCCTGTCCATGCCGAAGGAGAATTTTTCCAAGTTGGCATATAGCTTGTGTTGTCGTAGGGTATGCAAAACCTGTTGAATATGTTGCAAGTGTTCGTCCCAAGTCTTGTTGTAAATGAGAATGTCATATAGATACACCACTACAAAAGTATTGGTAAAGGGTCACAGGATATCGTCCATCATCCTCATGAAAGTGGTTGGAGCATTTGTCAAACCAAAGGGCATGACCAGCCATTCAAAAAGTCCTTCATTTGACTTGAAGGCGGTTTTCCATACATATGTCTGTTCTATCGGGACCTGGTGGTAGCCAGACTTCAAATCAATATTACTAAAGTATTTGGCCCCCATGAGTTGATCAAGGAGGTCGTCGATTCAGGGAATTGGGTACCAGTTTCTAACTATGATTTTATTCAGAGCCCGGTAATCAATGCAGAGTCGCCAGGTTCCATCTTTCTTCTATACCAACATGATTGGGCTTCCGCAAGGTGATGAGATAGGATGGATGTGCCCCTTGTGGAGTAGTTATTGGATCTGTCGCTTGATCTCCTTATTCTCTAACAGAGAGCATAGATACACTAGCCCATTGGGCAGAGGTGCACCAGGGGTTAGATCGATGGGGTGTTTGACCTGGCAGTGCAAAGGTACCCCAGTAGGTGAGGAGAAGATATCTGAGTATTCCTTCACGACCTTATCTACTTCCTTTTGTTTTGTGGAGAGGTCGGTCGCAGAGACCCTGGACGTGGCTGTGATCTTTCGCTTATTCTGAGAGCGAATCACAAATAAGACAAACTTCCCCGTCTGAGAGATGACCTTCCTTCATTTCTTAGCAGAGATCAAGGAAATAGCACTAGGTGGGACTACCTCGGGTATCCTGTACAATTTCTTGTTCAAAGTAATAATAACACTACGAGGCCTAGACTCATATATAGCATGACATTTCCATAAATAAGGTTGGCCCAAAAGAAAATCACAAACTTCAAGAGGAGCAACATCACACAATACCTCGTCTTTGAAGGGCTTGACTCCATACGAGAGTTGGCACTATTGGCTGACGCGGAGATCGCTTCCTTGGCGGAGCCATCCAATGGTGTAGGGTTGTGGGTGTGGTATTGTCAGCAGGGCCAACCGCTTGACAACCTCTACTGAGATGAGTTTCTTATTTCTACCGCTATCAACGTTGAAGTGCAGTGGGGTTCCTTTTACCCACATCTGTGAATGGAAGAGGCGTTCTCCTTATTCTGGCTCATCTAGTTCACCGGGCTGGATCTTGGTGGTAGCAACGGTGGCATTGGGTTCTGCATCAATGATCCATCTTCCCCTTTTTGGTTCTGACTCATAGTCTAAACCTGCATCTGAGTCATAGGCTTTCACTTCGGCCACCAACAACTGCTTTGAGCGGCAGTCAGCAGTGTTATGCCAAGGGCTCTTATGGAAGTCGCACCACTTCTTGGTATCTTTCTTTGTCTTTCTGGGGTCCTTCTTTGCTTGTGGCTTGGACTGGTTATCCTGATACTGCCCATCTTTTCTCTATCCTTTTTTCTATGGGTTGGGGCTGCCCTTTTCTGGATTTTTTTGTGAGGGGTTCCCAAGCCCAAATTGTTGCGTTTTTTGTTTGAGCTTTTGCTCGTTTTTTACGACATATCAGTAGGTCACGCCCAAGGATGAGATGTCCAAAAATTCCATTTCGGTATGGATGTATCTATGAAGAGCGCAGCGATACTTGAGCACCAGATGTTGTTCCAAATCTTTGATACCCATCTTGGTGTGCAAGGTATGAAAGATATTAGTGAAATTTGGCATTGCTTGGTCTCTTTCTTGCCGCAGTGTGGTCCATTTGGTATACAAGTCGTCATAACTTCCGACAGGTTAGTATTGTTCCTTAATAGCATCCCTGAAGGAATCCTAGGTGGCTGTGACTGTAAATAATGAGGGTTCCTCTGTTTCCTTTTTCTCACAGAAATTTTCCCACCAATCTTTGACATGGGGAACGACTTTGAGGAGCGCAAAAGTAATCTTTTCTCTATTCGAAAAGTTATGGACAGAAAAATACCCTTCTAGTAGATTCAACCACTTGTCTACAACATCTGCGTCTATCTAACCTTCAAATATAGGAATATCGAAGTTTATTTGTACCTTGAAAGGGGTAGCACCTCCACTCGAAGAAGATGCATCGCCTGTTGGGAATCGTCGAAGGATTTGCATGAAACTATCCATCATCTCGTTAGTTTGTTGCGTGAGGGCTTACTCAATAAATAGTTTGAAAGGATCTCTTGTCCTATCATATTTATTTTCTCCTTCCATGAGAGGTCGCTTGGGTGTGCGAGAGATTTTTTCCTCAAGAGAAACAAGCTCGAGACCCAACTCTTTGTACTTCGACCTCGTTGGGGACATGCATTAAGATGACAAGTAGAAGACCGCTCTGATACCACTAATCCAGATTTTATGAGCAGAAAGAAATGAATACAGATTATTAACAGGTTCTTAACACAAAATAACAGAGATACATTAAAAAAATTCTTTCTATTCAATAAGGAAATAAGCTGAAACTGTAAAATGCAGCGGAAACAAGCTTGTTGGAATGGTGGTGGCTTATCTCTGAGAAGAGATGTGACGGTTGCACTCATTCGCAAGAAGATGATTACAATGAGGATCTGAAGGCATTTTTACAATAAACAGGAATGCCAAAAATCCTATATATCCAAAAACCTAACCCTAGGAGATGAAGCGCCAAAAGTCATGTGGGCCATGTTTGGGTAAGTTAGTACATCAACTTCCCAAGGTCATAACTTTTGCATACGATCTCTATTTTAGGCGTATGATAGCCCGTTGGAAAGGTATCATTGAGGAGATTAATTTTGGGGGATCAATAATGGATTTAGATATAATTGATAATCTCGATCCCAAAAAACATTCATTTAGGCCTTCAAAATGGCCCCTAAAGTTAAAACTGCTAAAAATAGTAAATTGTCAAAATTGCCAGAAAATTGTTTTGAGCCAGTTGGAAGAGGTGGGTGGCCACCGATATCCACCTGGATCAATACTCCCTCATTAGGAAGCAATGGTCCCCATTGCATTGAGTTCCCCCATTAAATGGGGAAATGTTTGTTGAATTTGGCCCAGGGTGAGCCACTTTCCTTGGTGCAGGAGCTGCCCTGATTTGATGACTCGATAAAGATGGATCCTTTGCTATTGAGTGCCCTTGATCTGTGTGTCCACAATCTGACTGTTGGATGTTGGTTGTATGCGGTCAGGGTTGATATATGTTGGTGTCAGCTTCTCTGCTACGTCTGAGGTGTCCAATAATGGTTTGAAATAAGGGCGAAGGAGATCCACGTTGAACTTTGGGTGCACGCCAAGGAAAGGAGGAATGTTGAGCTCAAAAGAATTATCCCCCATGGCCTTGGTGATGGTGTACGACCCATAACAGAGTGGGCGAAGCTTCTGATGGGGTCCTGTAAGGCGTTCTTTCTGCAAGTGCAACCAAACTTTGTCACCCACCTGAAACTTATGTGGCACCCGATATTGATCATGGCGTTGCTTGTACTTGTCATTGGACTTCTGTAGGATATCCTGAACCTGTTGGTGGATGTGTTGGATCCGCTCAATGAACCGAGTGGCTTTGTTAGCTTCACTTGGATCAGAAGATGAGTCATTCGAGGTTACCACAAGGGGAAGTGCAACATCTATGGGACCCAATGGTTGAAATCCCAACCCCACCTGAAAGGGGTTGTGGTTGGTTGATCTATGCAAGGCTCGGTTGTAGCTATGTTGGAAATAGGTAAGGCTCTCATCCCATGTGTGAGGGTGCTTTGAATTATGCATGTGAAGGATATGAAAAATCATTCGATTAAAGACCTCGGTTTGGCCATTTGTCTGGGGGTGGAAGGTCGTGGATTTGGTGAGCTTGGTGTCCAACAATAACCAAAGGCTCGACCAAAATGTGTTGAGAAATCAACTGTCCCGATCTGAGACAATGGTTTGTGGGATTCCAAAATGTACCCAGACTCGTTCAAAGAAGAGCTTGGCAGTGGCCTCTGTTGCGATGTTCTTCTTGCAGGTAACCAGAATTGCCATCTTAGAAAAGCGATCAACAACCACAAAAACACAGTCATTTCCCCACTTGGTGGACGAGAGGCCCGACATGTAGTCCATTGAGATGGATTCCCATGGCCTGTTAGGAGTAGGAAGACAGGTGTACAAGCCCTGTTTCTTAGTGGTCGCTTTGGCAATAGCGCAAGTAGTGCAAGATCTGATATACTTGTTGACCTCCATGTTTCGTCTAGTAGAAATGTTTCTATAGCATCGCCACTGTCTTTTTGATGCCAAAGTGTCCTGCCACCCGACTGTAGTGGGCTTCACAGATCAGCTTCACTCACTCGCTTGATGGAACACAGATATGGCCCAGATGACACAACAACCCATCCTAAAGATTGAAATTATCGACAACTGCATTTGCACCCAACATTTGGTAGGTGGTCGCGAAGTCTGGGTCTGTCTCATAGAGTTGGGGCCATCTAGAGGTCTCATGGCCGCAAGAATCTAGCACCGTGGTGAGTGTCGCGACTGGTGGTCTGCTGAGGAAATCAACGACGTGATTGGTGCTTCTTGTTTTATACTTGATGTTGAGGTGGAGTTGCTGCAAGTATGTGGACCACTTTTGATGGCGATCATTTTGCAATTTTCCTTGTGTCTGCATGAACTGGAGTGGCTTATGATCAATGTGGATGATTGTGTCCTTCCCAAGAATGTAATGTCTCCACTGGTGGCAGGCTTGCACAATGGAATACATTTCTTTGTCGTAAGTAGGGTACTTACTGAAAACATCTGATAGTGTCTCACTATGATAGGCCACGGGGTGGCCATGTTGAGTGAGAATGGCGCCCACCGCATAGTCTGAAGCATTTGTCTTGATCTCAAAGGGTTGTTGCAGGTTTGGTAGTGAAATTATTGGGGTTGAGCACAAGAGCTGCTTCAAATCATTGAATGCTTGTTGTTGGGACCAGCCCCACGAAAATTTTGCCTTACCACCACCCCTGGTTATTTGTCTAAGGGCCCATGCAATATGGGAGAATCCCAAGATGAACCTGCGGTAAAAATTGGCAAGGCCCAAGAAGCTCTGAAGCTCAGTGAGTGTGGTTGGGGCTGCCCAGTCATGGATGACTTGGATCTTGGCTGGATCCACATGTACGTACGCCATGCTGATCAATTATGTCGCCCAGGTAATGGATCATGTCCATGTCGAAGGATCATTTTTCCAAGTTGGCATATAGCTTGTGCTGCCGCAAGGTGTGCAGAACCTGTTGAATATGCTGCAAGTGTTTGGCCCAAGTCTTGTTGTAAATGAGAATGTCATCCAGATACACCACTACAAAAGTATTGGTTAAAGGGGCACAAGATATCATCCATCAACCTCATGAAAGTGGCTAGAGCATTTGTCAAACCAAAGGGCATGACCAACCATTCAAAAAGGCCTTCCTTTGACTTGAAGGTGATTTTCCATACATCTGTTTGTTCTATCGGGACCTGGTGGTAGCCAGACTTCAGATCAATCTTACTGAAGTATTTTCCCCCCCTGAGTTGATCAAGGAGGTCGTTGATTCAGGGAATCGGGTATCGGTTTCTGACTGTGATTTTATTCAGAGCCTAGTAATCAATGCATAGTCACAAGGTTCCATATTTCTTCTGTACCATCATGATTGGGCTCTTGCAACTTGATGAGATGGGATGGATGTTCCCCTTGTGGAGTAGTTCTTGGATCTATCGCTTGATCTCCTCATTCTCTAACAAAGAGAGACAATAGACTGGCCCATTGGGCAGTGGTGAACCGGGGGTCAGATCGACGGGGTGCTTGACCTGACAGTGGAGAGGTACCCCAGTAGGTGAGGAGAAGATATCTGAGTATTCTTCCACAACCTTATCTACTTACTTTTGTTGTGTGGAGAGGTCAGTCGCAGAGACCCTGGATGTGGCTGTGATATTTCACTTATTCTGAGAGAGAATCACGAAGAAGACAAACTTCCCTATCTAAGAGATGACCTTCCTGCATTTCTTAGTAGAGATCAAGGAAATAGCACTAGGTGGGACTCCCTCAGGTATCCTGTACAATTTCCTGTTCAAAGTAATAATAACACTACGAGGCCTAGACTCATATACAGCATGACATTTCCATAAATAAGGTTGGCTCAAAAGAACATCACAAATTTCGAGAGGAGCAACATCACACAATACCTTGTCTTTGAAGGGCTTGATGTCGTACGACAGTCGACACTGTTGGCTGACGTGGAGATCGCTTACTTGACAGAGCTATCCAATGGTGTAGGGTTGTGGGTGCGGTGTTGTCGGCAGGTCCAGCCGCTTGAAAACCTCTACTGAGTTGAGGTTCTTCTGGCTACTGATATCCATGATGAAGTGCAGCGGGGTTCCTTTTACCCACATATGTGAATGGAAGAGGCATTCTCCTTCTTCTGGCTCATCTGGTTAACCAGGCTGGAGCTTGGTAGTAGAAACGGTGGCACTGGGTTCCACGTCAATGATCCATCTTCCCCTTTCTGGTTCTGGGTCAGAGTCTGAACCTGCATCTAATTCAGAGGCTTTCACTTCGGCTACCAGCGACTTCTTTGAGCGACAGTCAGCAGTGTTATGCCAAGGGCTCTTATGGAAGTTGCACCACTTCTCGGTATCTTTCTTTGTCTTTTCGGTGTCCTTCTTTGCTTGCGGCTTGGACTGGTTGTCCTGATACTGTCCATATTTGCTTTATCCTTTGTTCTATGGGGTTGGGGCCACCCTTTCCTGGATTTTGTTGTGAGGGGTTCCCAAGCCCAAATTGCCGCGTCTTTTGTTTGAGCTTCTGCTCGATTTTGACGACATATCAATAGATCATGCCCAAGGATCAGATGTTCAAAAATTCAATTTCGGTCTGGATGTATCTATGTAGAGCATCGTAATACTTGAGCACCATATGTCGCTCTGAATATTTGATACCCATCTTGGTGTGCAAGGTATGAAAGATATTCATGAAATGTGGCACTGCTTGGTCTCTTTCTTGATGTAGTGTGGTCCATTTGGTATACAAGT
>JASDQU010817917.1:22941-39765 GCA_032191745.1 Picea mariana
TTGACATGGGGAACGGCTTTGAGGAGCGCAAAAGTAATCTTTTCTCTATTCGAAAAGTTATGGACAGAAAAATACCCTTCTAGTAGATTCAACCACGTGTCTACAACATCTGTGTCTATCTGACCTTCAAATATAGGAATATTGAAGTTTATTTGTACCTTGAAGGGGGTGGCGCCTCTGCTCGAAGAAGATGCGTCGACATTTGGGATCCGTCGAAGGATTTGCACGAAACTATCCATCATCTCGTTCCTTTGTTGCGTGAGGTCTTCTTCAATCAATAGTTTGAAAGGATCTCATGTCCTGTCATCTTTCTTTTCTCCTTCCATGAGAGGTCACTTGGGTGTGTGAGACATTTTTTCCTCAAGAGAAACAAGCTTGAGACCCAACTCTTTGTACTCCGACCTCGTTGGGGACATGCATTAAGACAACAAGGAGTCGACCGCTCTGATACCACTGGTCCGGTTTTATGAGCAGAACGAAATGACTACAGATTATTAATAGGTTCTTAACAGAAAATAACAGAGATAAAGTAAAAAATGGTTTTCTATTCAATAAGGAAATAAGTTGAAACTGTAAAATGCAACGGAAACAAGCTTGCTGGAATGGTGGCGGCTTATCTCTGAGAAGAGATGTGATGGTTGTGCTCATTCGCAAGAAGATGATTACAATGAGTCTCTGAAGGAATTTTTAAAATAAACAGGAATGACAAAAACCCTAGACATCCAAAAACCTAACCCTAGGAGATGAAGCGCCAAAAGTCATGTGGGCCCCGTTTGGGTAAGTTAGTACATCAACTTCCTGGGGTCGTAACTTTTGCATACGATCTTTGTTTTAGGCATATGATAACCCGTTGGAAAGGTATCATCGAGGAGATTCGTTTTGGGGGATCAATCATGCCTTTGGCTATCATTGAGAAACTCTATCCCGAAAAACCCTCATTTAGGCCCTCAAAATGGCCCCAGAAGTTAAAACTGCTAAAAATAGTAAATTGCCAAAATTGTCGGAAAATTGTTTTGAGCAAGTTGGAAGCGGTGGGTGGCCACTGATATCCACCTAGATCACTGGGGAGACTTGTTTACCATTGTTAACCACATGAATATTCTATATTTCATTAGGGCTTTAAATTTCCAAATTATCCTCCACCACCAAACCTCATCAAATGCTTCTACTTCATACACGGACTTGTATTCTTAACTTGTTGTGAACATACCCAATGATGGAATTTTGGTGTGAGCATATGTTTCTCCAGTCTATATTTTCTTATTTAATTTAAGATTCATATGATAGATTCATAGAAACGTAATACCAAATAAATCCTTTCATCACATCATTATATCATGGTAATAATAAATCCATATTCAACGTGACTATTTAACGAAAATGTTTTCTTTGTCAAATCCCACTAGCATGATTGGCTTCAATGGGACTCGTTCTGTAAGGAAACCCAGGTTCAAAACTTGGCTAGTCGGGAGGAGACACCTAAAATCCATCCATGGTAAGGGTTGGTATGGCCCAAGTCGAGTGTGATCCCGGGTTATTTTGACAACTTAGAGACCCTTGGGTCACGGCTTCTTAGAGCACGGGCTAGTCCTGCAAGTCACAAACAAACTAGCAAACAAAAAAAATAAAAATAAAATTCTTAATCTTTATTAGTTTAAATAGAAATGCAAGTATAAACAAATTATTTGTTACAAATCTTGGCTTGGGCTACAGATATCTTTGTTGGAGAGCACCAAACTTGCTTGAGCCAAATAGGGAGGAATTCAACTAAGGCAAAACTCATGTGCAACATTCGACGGAGATCATCATCCTATATTAAGATATAGAGTCATTTTCCTTATCTAGAACACATCTACATATTTTCTCCATATCCAAACCAATTGTTCAAATCATATAAATAGTGGATCAAGAGTCACCATAACCAAATTAATGACCTTTACATATAATTATTACATTCTTAATGATAACTTACATAATTATCCCTTTTATTTATTTTCTATTTTTCAATATTAATATATAACATAGAAAAAATGGGTAAATAACATTCTATCCTCCTTGAATTGTTGATGTCCTCAATAACCTTGACCTCATATGCATCAAAATTTTACAATGAGATCAATTTTATAAAAAATATACAACATTCAAATTTACTAATAACCAATATTTATACATTGATAATTGATATATGATATAATATACTTAAACTAATTTTAAAAAATACTAAAGTTTAATTTATAACACATATAACTTTAATGTCAAGTTCTTTACAAATTATTGATTCTTGATATATATTATCTCAACAATTAACACTTAACTCTCACATATGGATGAAATATTCACCTTTCTATTTATGACAATTCTATGTTGAGTATTCCTTTTAACACATGCATTATTACATTCTTTAGTCATTATGAACAATGGAACATAAATATTATGACTTCACTTTTTTCAATATAAATTAAATGTTTAATACTATTTTGTAATAAATTAAATATATAAATACTATCTTATATCACAAATATGAATATTTAGCTTAATTGAAATTCATATAGAAAACATCAATATTTCATATTAAAATATATAAATATTATCTTATATTATAAATATGTAATTTATTTTAATTCAAATTCATATAAAAAACACCCATTCATATAAAAAAAAACACCAATAATCTATATTAGAATATATAAATACTATCTTATATTATAAATATATATATATTTAACTTAATTGAAATTCATATAAAAAGCACCAACCTCCAATATTAGAAAATTAAAAAATATTAAAAAAAACACCAATAATCCATATTAGAATATATAAATACTATCTTATATTACAAATATATATATTTAACTTAATTGAAATTCATATAAAAAGCACCAACCTCCAATATTAAAAAATTAAAAAAGTATTAAAAAAAACTCCAATGTCAAAGAAGTATTAAAAAAAAAAAATTGAGGCATACTATAAGTACCCAATAAACCTCTAATATTGCAATCACAAGTACTCCAACCTAAAAGTTCTCTTAGCCAAATAATGTGCTCTTACTTTTATTATACGGTACTATTAAAGTTGTTGGAACTTAAATCTATAACTTATTACTATAATAAGCTATGGATTGGATCACACTACTTGCTAGGTGTTATACAAGATATAAGCTATTCACCTTCTTATAAGCCGAGCGGCATTATAAATAATACTAGGATATCACACTTTGTATCCTTGAGGAGTTTATTATAATATGATCCCAATTTTAGACATCTCTAAAACCTTAAGTTTATTTAGAAGGTTGAAAATAAAATGGTAAGTAAAAATCATGCGTATATAATATGTTTCGAAATGTTAATGTTCATGTGTAATCTTTTTATATTAATTTTGTCACATAAGTAGTCACCTTTTTTTTTGTCACATAAGTAGTCACATAAGTAGTCACCTGTACTCTCCCCTTTTGAAATTATTTCCATTTATTTTTTTTTAAGAAACATTAACCTTTATATTTTTAACTCTTTTCATTATGTATTATGAAAATAGTTTTACATTTCATATATACATCCAATATACATTAGAGTTGTTTACCAAATCTGTATAATTGATTTTATTAATTTCAATAGTGACAATCCTTATAAATGATATCTAAAAGGTTTATAAAAAATAATAATAAAAAAATTCCCATGTTCCCACATTTTCAGGTTACTAAAATATACTCTATAAAAATATCCTTTTTTCACATAAATTTTGCATATATTTAATATAAAATATACTCATAAAAATATGATAATCTTCCCTCCATCCATATAACACTTGATTTCATATATATATATATATATATATATAATCATCTCACTCATTTCCCTCGCACCTAATATTATAGCACATTGATGTTACTCAGAATAAGCTCAAAGTACCACATTGATACAATGCTACAATGTATCACACTCAATACATAAAACAATATAAGTATATCCACATTTAATATGTTTCAAAAATTCAAACGGTTAAGTATTCAACTTGTAAAACAAGTGAGGTTGCGGAGTAACAAGTCCTTGCCAAGCAGAGGAACTTGGTGTTTCGCTTTGTACATCAAATAATTATTTTTAATGTAACATAAAAATATTATTACATTATTACAAAATTTCAAACATAGGAAGTTACACTAAACATTCTAAACATTAGGAATGAACAATACTACTTTTATGTTGAGGTAGCGGTTCTTGAACGTGGCGGTTGGGTTGACTATTTTAAAGTGATTGCCATAAAGCTAAACCTCCTGTTGTTGCCGCCGCTTCAACAGAAGAGTGAACATTAATTATTTTCTCTGTAATCATATGACTTTGTTGCTTGTGGTAGAGACTTCCTTAAACAACTATTATAGCAAGATTTGCCTCACCATTGCTATCTTGCACAAAGGGCCTTTTTCCATTTCCCTTTGTAGACTTATCATCCCCTTTTGATGAATCGAGAGCTAAAAATATACATTTTTCCACATATACGCTCCCTATCTGCTATGCAAGATGTGTATACGCTTGTTGATCCACTACAGCCCGCATACATCAGGATTTGTGCCAAAAAATACAAAATGAGGTCGGGTTTCCATGTCACGACAAGAAATCTCTGATCCTTGGCCTTCCATATACTCGGAACGTTTCGACTCGACCCTTCAGTTGCATCCTGAATGCTATAAGAGCACAATTTCGACCGATGGAAAAGAAGGAGAAAACATTCAACTTTGAGAGCAAAGTTACTCTGGAGAAATTACTTCATATTAAGTATGCATCCCGCTGTCCCTCAAGTCTGAACACAGTGTTCATCCCCCAAGCTCTTTCCCTATTGTTGAAAGAACCTCATTGAATCTCTCTTATGAGCTTGCCTTTGGTGGAGGATTGAAGTGGTGGAGGCCCAGTTGGAAGGAACTTGGTTTCTTGGTTTCGAACCGTGCCGACACGGAAGTCTGTAATGTTGTCACTTCTGCTAATCAATTATTAATAGAAATACTCATTTCCCGTCCTATTGGTATATTGCAAATGTATGATTATTATCCATGGGCATGTTTGTAATGTTTATTGATGGATCATGCTATCTAATGTGCTAACCCCTTTATATCATCACTATATACTTGCTATGCTCGTTTGTTAAGAACTTATTGCAGGTATAAAGCTTTGGGTCGAAGTGCTCAACGGTGGAACATCATCAAACATTGGATCGAGGTAGGCCTCTTTCCTATCTTGCACATTATTTCATATAGCATATGTTGGAATTGAGTTGATTTCTGCAGTCATACCTGTATGTTGTGGTTTACCCTTGGCCATAAAGAGTTTTTCCCTCGTAACAGAAATGGCGACTCCACTGGGGAGAGATCTTCCTTATAAGGGTTGAAGTACTTTTTCTTCTTACATTGCTCTTTTTCCTTTGTGTTTCTTGTCGTATCACTGCTTAACATGTCCTGTTCACTTTGTGTCTGAGTTTTCAGCCTTTTGCCCTTGCCCGACCTTGTTTTAAAGCATATACGCCTTTTTTGCCTTGACATCCGCGTATACAAGCTTGATGTCTCACTACAAGAAGCTTACTTTTTGCCTTGACAATCGCATATACATGCTTGATGTCTCACTGCAAGAAGCGTATATACGCTCTGTTCTCCTGAACAGTCGCATATACCACTTCCCCTGTCTTGTTTGCTTGGTTTAGTGACTGCTGGGTAGGATTTGAAGATTGTTGAGCCTTCTTAGGTCTCTGTAGTGTCTGTTGAGATTATCTAGGATGACAGGAAACCTGTTTGGAGTTGAATTTTTGGGCGCAGTCTATCTCTTTGTTTTCCATTTTTTATTTGTCCTTGTTCTCTGGACTGTTTGCGTGGCTGCTTGGTATTCTACTAGAGTTATTGCTTTTATACACAGTAGAATTTATATATCAGGCTGCTCATCATTCTGTGCATTTTCTTTTTAGTATATTGAAAATACAAAAAAAATAGGCATTTTTCATTGGTTGGCATTTTCGTCTTTGAATCTTTATCATTAGTTTAGCGCATTTAGTGAAAGATTGCATTTTACTTCTGAATTGCAGAGTTGAGATTGAAGACTACACTATTCTTATTGGCATATCATTCATTTAAAAGTTAAAGATAGACTTTGCATTATATCCATATTTATTTTCTTGCAGAGTCATAACATCATGAGTTTCACTTCCATACCTTTTTGAGTAACCACGACTAATAAAATTTACGCTTTAAACTAAAATTGATTACTCACGATTTTATTTTTTGGGGTGCACAAACTATTCTAGGATTTAGTGCCTTGGAATAGGATTTTGTGAGTAAACTTCTCTAAGGCAATTAAAGCAACATATGTGTCTGAGACAGGGAGTTGAGAAGTCCATTGTATAATTGGTAATATCAGGAGGCTCCACTCACACCAGAGTTAATCACGATGTTGCGCGAAGTTAGTTTAAGGGATAACTCCTGGATACTCACCTAGCGTCAGAGATATTTCTGTGGATTTATTCGTATTTGGGGATCTTGCTAGTTCCCATACCTCCGTGAGAGGCGGTACTTTCAAGGTTTCGGGCTTTGCTACCCTACCCATATGGTGATCCGAACTTACGACTGCTCACATATGCATCAGTTATATAATGATTTATTAGTTGCTTGACTTAGGTATCTCATAGGTTACTCGCAGGGGTTATTCTGCTTGTACCCTGGGTCAGATAGGGGTCAGACAACACACAACCTTTATGGAGGATTACCTCTCCGGGGGGATTTGACTGACTAGTTGTTAAGCCCACGAGGGCCCCTATAATTGATTTTGTTACCTCCAAAATTTAGCAGGGAGTCTTAGGTCCCTCTTGGACGAGACATACCTTCTTTAGCGAGGGAGGCCACTCAGCCACTTTAGCCCGTTTGCATGCATATTGGCCATTTGACTTTTTGGTATGCTCTCTGATNCCCCCATGACGTTCATGGGGGAAAACATGTCCGCTTTTTACAATGGTATGAAGAATTATGGTACTCATTCAATGCCTTGGATCTCTAATCATTGTTATCATGGTATGTCTGATATGTCTTCGCACTTGCCATCCTTTGTCTCGCCTCCTTATGTGAAAACAAGTTTTGGGTCTGGGGGCATGTTGCCTCCTTCTTATCCCTCTCGGTTTGGTGGGAGTCATATCCTTCAAACACCTCTTACGGTAGGAGGCTGGAATCTTCCTTCCTACGAATCCACTATGCGAGAAGTAAGTGCCCAATTAAGAATTCTTTCTACTTGTTACACTCCGTCCACTTATCCTTCTTCCACTAGGTCGGCTCCTACGAACACTTTTCCCATGGCAAACCTCCATCTGCCCTCTAGTGTTTCATCCAGGGGGAATTATTTTTATAGTATGGGCAACCCCCCTCATGAAGTTCCTTCATCTGGGGGAAACATATATCCTCATATGAGTAACCCTTTTCATGTCGCTTTCTCTTCACAAGTAGCTTCCTCGGTGTTGATGCCCTTACAACCCTTTATGAATCAGTATGGAGGAGGATACTATCCTACCAGACAGGGACAGGTTGTAAACCAGGATCCTTCCTGGCCTGCAATTTCTCAAAATCAATATTTCCCCGGACCTTGGCATCAAATGCCGCAATCTACCACTGCCACAAGTCCACTCATTGTGTGTCATATTGGCATTGTATCACCAACCTCTGCTATTCATGTTGGATATTGGTCGACAACCTATGTAAGTCATGTTGAATACCTGCAACCAGTGGCTGCAAGCCATGTTGGGGGCACAAGTCTAGTCACTGCGTGTCATACTAGCATTATATCACCAACCTCTGCTAGTCATGTTGGAGATTGGTCGACAACCTCTGTGAGTCATGTTGAAGACCTGCAACCAGCTGCTACAAGTCATGTTGGGGGCACATGTTTGTTCATTGCTCGTCACACTGCACATCCATCACCAACCTCTGCTAGTCATGTTGGGGATCCATCACCAACCTCTTCTAGTCATGTTGGGGGTCCATCACCAACCTCTTTTAGTCATGTTGGGGATCCATCACCAACCGCTACTAGTCATGTTGGATATTTTCTACTAGCCTCTGCGATTCATGCTGGGAGCATGTCACCAACCACTGCAAGTCATGTTGGGGGGATTCATATGATTGAGAAGCCTAGACATCTCAGACGTAATCCTAGATTCCTTTACAGGATTTGTGAAGGAAGTCACCTTACTCGTTTATGTCATGTCACTACTGGGATACCATAAGCATGGGGCTCACCTAAGGGCCCTTCGGGTTCTGAGGCATCTACGGTTTCACAACACTCTTCTCCTTCTTTGGTTGATACAACAGTCATGTCGATGCAATATTTGACTGACACCCCTTTCCCTTTAGGGGTTGATCCATCCTTTGACCTTGTTGTCTCACATCCCGTTCAACCTATGGTCGTGTCGATGCAATATTTGACCGACACCTCTCTTATGTTCAGGGGTGATGCGTCTCTTGACCTTGTTGTCTCGCATATTGTTCAACCAACGTTCGTGTTGATGCAATCTTCGACCAACAACACTCTTCTTTTTTGGGGTGATGCACCTATTGACCTTGTTGTCTCACATCCTATTCAACCAATGGTTGAGGAAGTGGTCGTATTGATGCAATATTCAATTAACCCCACTCTTCTCTCGGAGAGTGACAATTCTAAGGAAGCAGTCTCGCCAATGCAATTTTTGGTCGATCCCGCTCTTCTGGTTCTGGTTCTATACCTTCTATGCCATGTCCTTAGCATTTATTTTACTTCACCTTCTGAAAAAGAGAGAGTTTTACTCTTCCAGAGTTCTCTCCCTCCAAGTCTTGACGAGGTTCCCTTTGATTGGGATGGTCTTGTGGGGTATACAATGCCTCCGCCTATGTCTTTTCTAGGAAGAGATATTATCCAATATAACACAGAGATGATAACCTTCGTTAGCACTTTGTCCTCCTTGAATTGGAGAGCTTTGGTTCCTCCCATGCTTGTGTCGGTTCTTAGTAAGATACTAACCTTTCGCAGAAGACCAGTCTGGGAGCCTTGGCCTCCCCCTTTACATGTTGATTAAAACAACATAAACGAGTCTTAATTAAGCTATTTTCCAACTCGTCTAAAAACCGAAAATATTTCCAAGTGATTTGTCCCTTTCACACTCATTAAACTGGATTTGAAAGGTCATGAGTCTTAGTTAATCTCTTTTTCGACTCGTTATCAAAAATAGAAAAGATTTTCGAGTGAACTTGTGTTTTTCACACTGGTAAATTGGATTTGAAAAGATGTCTATTTGGCACAAGTTGACCCCTTTTTCACGCCAAGTAGACTAAAAGATATAAAAAATGACATGTTTTAGCGTTAAGTTGTGATTGCATCTCATGCCCTCGCTTGCAGTATTGAGCCTTTAGTCGGTTCTCGCTTTGTGTTATAAACCATTGCCTAAGTAGTTTGGCATCCTCAACCAAGCAGATCCTTGTTTATATCCTTCGCAATTTGACACCTTATACCCTGGAGGGAACATCACCCCGAGTGTCCATATCCCGCATGCATTCCCTTGCATTAAGCATAGGTACATTCCACTATTAGAACTAGTTTTGCTTACTTGCGACACTCGTTCCCTCCTCTATATCATAACATTCATTTGTTATGAAAAAACAAAAAAATACGGGCGGGAAGGGAGTACTATATTGTAATTGGCAGTAGTCAAGTCGCCTTTGAACAGAGCACAAAGTTACTGAGTCCTTGTTTCATCATAATTTTGGGTTTAGCATGGCCTTAGGAAGCTGATCTCGCTACAGAGTTTTCTCTACCGACTGGTTACTCTTCCAGTCCCTATAAAGAACATTATGGATGCACCCTGCATCTACTTGTCACATCATTGAGTCCATGTTTTCGGAGTCCACCATATGTCTCATGCTCTTGTTCAAAGGAATTCTATCAACCTGTGTCAGCGACTCCTCATAAATCTTGACTTCGCATGTCGGCCATACCCTCAATTTTGTCTCAGAATCACATGATAATTTGGTCCTATCATGCACCTTGGCCCTACTTTCATCATTGATAGGTCACCTTGAACCCAACAATCGACACTTCATCATTGGTCATTAACTGGGTGGTTTCCCTTGTGTTCGACAACAAGACATCTATTCACACTTTGGGATTCGTGCAGTGTCTTGGATTCCATTAGCCTTATTGGTGGTTTCCTCGCCTTTGTCAGCAATTTTTCATCATTGGCTGCTATTCAGAGGGTCTTTTTCATGTACCGCTTGCATTTGGCACATGCGGAAGATGCATAGGGTTGTTGGTTCGTGAACATGTTCTTCATTCGATCTCCACCAAATCATGAAGCTCATGCTTTGTTCCTCGTGCTGACCGATGAGAGATGCCTCAATGCTCTCCTTTCAATGGGTCTCTTTTCATCAACTTCACCTCATTTATTCTGGATATGGGACCTAGAGTTTTATGAGTACCTTGAGGCTTGCAGTCATTAGTGGTATATTCTCTCGCCATTGATAGATGAGAATACATCAATGTCTCATGATCAATATAGTTCCCAAGCGTTCGACACCAACTCCTTTATTCACACTTGTAGAAATGTACTCAGTGCCTTGATACCTACTTTCATTATTGGTAGGTTGTCTCGCGTTTGTTAACGGTATACCTCAATGACCGGTAATCAAACGATGTCTCATCATGTTCAACCTCAACTCATTTATTCACATGATGTATACTTGCACCCTTGGCGGATAGTGTAGAAGACTTTAAGACACCACTATGTGGCCGCATCTTTCCTGAGCTATTGCTTCCCCTTCATTGGACCAGTACCTATTTGACTTCAGTGATCATGGGAGATCAGATTGTACTCCGTGGTATACAAATATCTTCAGATTGATTTTGAGACTAGTTTCACTAGGCCTTGTTCATGACTATGACAGATTTTGGCATGTAACCGCATTTCTATTTGCCTATTCATGGCTATGAACACTTGTTTGGTATATTTTCCACATGGATCTGCATTGTATTCTTGGCATCCATGTATGCAAAGTCAGTACATAATGTAATGAGTAATTGAGTTTTTCCATCTGGTTCTCTACCACTCCACTTCTGGGTTATTTATAATGTATTTCGAACATCGCGATACTCCTTTGATCTCACACATTAGTGGGCATCTGTTATAGCAAGATTTGCCTCACCATTATTATCTTGCACAGAGGGCCTTTTTCCATTTCCCTTTGCAAATTTATCATCCCCTTTTGATGAATCCGGAGCTAAAAATATACATTTTTTCACATTTACACTCCCTATCTGCTATGCAAGATGCATATACGCTTGTTGATCCACTACAGCCTGCGTACATCGGGATTTGTGCCAAAAAATACAAAATGAGGTCGGGTTTCCATGTCACGACAGGAGATCTCTGATCCTTGGCCTTCCATATACTGGAAGCGTTCCAACTCGACCCTTCAATTGCATCTTGAAGGCTATAAGAGCACAATTTCAACCTATGGAAAAAAAGGAGAAAGCATTCAACTTTGAGTCTGCATCCCTCTGTCCCTCAAGTTTGAACACAGTTTTCATCCCCCAAGCTCTTTCCCTATTGTCGAGAGAACCTCATTGACTCTCTCTTATGAGCTTGCATTTGGTGGAGGATTGAAGTGGTGGAGGCCCAGTTGGAAGGAACTTGGTTTATTGGTTTCGAACCATGCCGACACGGAAGTTTGTAATGTCGTCACTTTTGCTGATCAATTATTAATAGAAATACTCCTTTCACGTCCTATTGGTATATTGCAAATGTATGATTATTATCCATGGGCATGTTTGTAATGTTTATTGATGGATTTTGCTATCTAATGTGCTAACCCCTTTATATCATCACTATATACTTGCTCTGTTTGTTTGTTAATAACTTATTGCAGGTATAAAGCTTTGGGTTGAAGTGTTCAACGATGGAACATCATCAAACGTTGGATCGAGGTAGGCCTCTTTCTTATCTTGCACATTAGTTCATATAGCATATGTTGGAATTGAGTTGATTTCTGTAGTCATACCTGTTTTTTTTGGTTTACCCTTGGCCATAGAGAGTTTTTCCCTCATAACAACAACAACGTCATCATAAGTAAGGTGAGAGAAATAACTACAAGAGACACATTGGTTTTCATTTTTACGAGCAATGGAATTATCATTTCAATTTTATGCCCTAAATAGGATATCGGAGGATTGACAATCTATATGCCCCTTAAGACTTAGTGATGAGGTGCAAAGATCAATGTATATTAAGTAAATTCAAGTAAGACTTTTTCAAGTTTAATAGTTATAAAGAAAATATCAATCAAATAATTAAGAATCCATTGTAATTATAAATAATTCTTGTATAATTATTTGTTTCATATAGAAATATAAAATTACAAATAATTCTTGTATAATTATTTGCTTCATATAGAAATAAAAATCCATGTATAATGAGAATGATAAAGAAAATATCAATCAAATTTTTCAAATTGGAAAATAGAATTAAATAGGATTTTGATCTCATAGTTGTAATTAACTCTTAGAACTATATATTAAAATTTATTGTAATTCACTCTTTAACGTGAGAGGTAACCTTGAACATCAAATATGTTCAAATCAATGAACTGAAAAGAGAATTCTATTATAGTTGTTGGCAGAATTACACTCTAGCAGACCAGAAACTCTTAGATAGATTGCTAATGTAGCAGACCAGAAAAACTAATGTAACATGCGAAAAATGCACTGAAAAATATGTTGTAAGCCCACTTTCCACCGCAACAACTCAACCCCGCCCTGACACCCTGGTGGTGAAGAGCTAGAATGTTTAGGAGGCTTTCTTACCAAATTCATAAATTGGAGCGTGACATTGATAATTTTGCAATATCTTTCAATGTTTTGATTCTGAAAACAATGTATAGAAACATCCATTGTTTTTTTGTCCCTATGAAATTTCATGCTGTGTAGAGAATAATATATTGGAGAGATTGAAAATTTTGTAATATCATTTAAATGTTATAATACTAAAAATAAACAATTTTGTCCACATGAAAATTAATCCTATGAAATGTCAATTTAGTAATTCAATGTCTAATATTCAACATATTTTCAATGAAGGATCTAGTTACTCGGGGGCAAGAAATAGAAACTTATCAAAGCATTAATGATATAATCAAAATTTGAAGGTAAATAACATACTCTAAGAGAAAAAGAGCGTGGAAAATGAAAACCTGCACACAATAGTTAACATCAAAGATATCAATTTTTTATATTTAATTTTAAAAAAAAAAAGAATGAAAATATATTAACAAAGTTTTTATATGTAAGTAAAAAAGAAAGTGTAAAATGGAGAAATGAAAGTTATGGCCGAAACACTATGCTTGGCTGATTTGGAGTTGCAGATGAACTATTTCATCTACCTGGAGTCGAGCAAGCAATCGCACCTTAATTTTTAATTAAAAAATAATAAAGGTATTGCAATTTTTAAGTAAAAGTATTCACTAACTAATCAATGCTGAAATCCGATAAATGTTAAATACAAGGTTTTAATATTTTTGGAAAACCTCCACGATACTTGTCCTGAAATAGTATTATTTTGAAAAAAGTGAGAGTGTCGTAACTGTAACAACCTCCACGTATTATATTATAGAGTATTTTCTGACTTTAGTATTCTGTCAGAGCTCCAACACTGTAAAAACCTCCACATAGTATTTCTATAAGGCATTATTGTCCACCATTCATTTGCATGGGACTTACTGTCCATTCGTCATTTGCATGGGGAACGGGCTAGGCACAACCATCTATACTCCTGTTTTTTCTCATTCTCCATCGACCGAGGTTGGAGGTTACTGTGGGTAACCTATATGTTTACTGGCAAATAGTTCGAGCATAGGCAAAGGCTTCCTCGGTAGCAGCTAAGGTAGCAGTAGTTCGAGATGGAGATCCATGGCCAGATTCAGGGCCTGCTCGAGTTTGAGATTGATTTTACTGGGTGGGGGTGACCCTGATGACCGAGAAGAAGGAGTTTCTTCATGACCTTAAAAGGCATCACTCACGTATTTACCCGTGGTTGACCAAGTAGTTTAAGCAATACTATTACCGAGACTAGTAACATATTCAATTCCATTCATTGAATATCTGGTTCCAAGTACGAATTCACCACCCACAGGAGAGGAGGAAGCATCAGATCCTTTTGATTCACCTCCCACATACATAGGCGTAATCCATTGAAGTTTCTCCCCTAGCAACAACGTAATCCTTCGAGGACCTCAACAATGAAAGCACCTCCCTACAACTGCAGGTGAGTCTTGTCGTCCCTCTAATTTTGACATTGGTTATCCGCAGCTATGGTGCAGATTCATGAATGATATTCAGTTCCAATTCCAGGAACATATTGAGGTGTGGTTCTAGATCACAATCAATTGGTCAAGTGAAAGCACGTGATGACCAGGTGGACAGAACATTATAGAGTCTTTATATGAGACATGTAATTACACAATGAGAATGAAACTCTCTCTCTCTCCAACAGAAGATCGTGGGGGGTGTGGGCAACTTCAACTGATCAGAGTATGAGTGGATTATGTCGTTGAGACCTCAACTGTTGTAGAGTGTCTTTCTTCAATGCAACTTTTGTAGTAGGATGAAATTCCTTGAAGATCATTTTATCCACGAGTGTATCATCATGCATAGCAACAATCTTATCATCTAGAACCAAGGTTCTTGTATTTTCTTTGGAAGTGATAAGAGATAGGGATATGCTTCCCTCAGGTGGGATAACTCGACCTCCCTTTGCAGGGGTAAGGAAATAATAAAGGAGAGTGCTTGAAGGAATGAACAATGTGATCCTTGTTGCAGTAGGCGAGGGAGAGGAGAAGACTTATGGCTAATCACTTCTATAGAGAGGCAAAAGACATGAATGGGAATGGGCGTTGCGTGGAAGCCAACCGACACATTTACATGCATGATGGGTTAGCTGGAAGCTCAACAGTAAATGGGCTATGGGCTATGGACTTAGAGAAAATATTGAATATAAACATTTAATGTCAAGAAATGTCAAGAAGTAATGCTAGACTCGGTTCTAACATTACTTCATTTCTGAAAAATTAACATGCAAATGTGTTTCTTAAAGTAAGATGTTCCTATACAATGCAGAGGTTTTTCCTTGGGAAGAGGCCAAATAAGACCTCCAACCAAAAAGTTAGGACTAAAACTAAAAATGAAATTTGAAGTAGAAAATTATATCCATCCGTAAAAACTTTGGGTAAAATGACTTTTTTGTATTGGTTTGCATGCATAGATTGAAAAATCGATTACTATTAGTCCCTACAGCCCGAAGGGAAGGGACTAATAAGTTTCCACATAAGGAGTTATATGCACTTTCCCACTTATTAGATTGTATCTTTCTATGGAGAAACTTTAATCATCATGCTTCATTTGCATTCTCTTAGTATATGTCACAATTTTTTCAGTATACAAATATGTTGTACAATAAGCTTTATAGCCATTGCTTTATAGTCATTTGAAAATTTTCAATTCAAAACCTATAGAGATACTCTCAAAGGGACTAGGCTTTGAACCCTCTCCTATTAAGACGAGAAGTGCTCATAAAAAGGCTAATTGTTTGGTTCATGGTTCAAAACCTTCCTTTTTTGTTGTCAATGACTCTGGGGTGCTTAGAGGATTTAAAGCCCTTGTTAGGGATAGACCATGATCATGCTCTCTTTAAATATCATAGGGGTTGGGGGGCCTCAAACATTCCTCCATGCGAAGACTGCTTCGTAATACTAAACCTGATTTAATTTTCCTTCAAGAAACTCTTGTTGATGAGGAGAGAGCTCGTTTGTTTATTCATAAGTTTGTCTCGAACTGGCTTTCGTGTGTCATTAGCTCTGTTGGTTCCTCTGGGGGGCTCTTGGTGTTGTGGGACCCAAACAAGTTTACTTTGGAGCCCACCTTTTTTTGTGGGGGTATTTTTTTAACAGGTTTCTCTTTAGAAAATGATAAGAGTATTTGTTTACTCAATGTTTATGGCCCTTGTAATGACAGAAGAGATTTCTAGGATCGGGTGGTGGCAAGTGGTTTACTAGCTTCTGAAAATATTATTGTTGCAGATGATTTAAATTTTACTATAGGTGTCGAAGAGATCTAGGGAGTTGTGGCTCATCTAAACAACTTGGCTGGTTTTTTAAAGCAATCCTTCAGGATAATCATTTGGTCGATGTGCTAAGGGATGTTGTGACTCCTACGTGGAGAAATGGTAGAATAAGGGTTGATAGCATTTCTAATAGGTTGGACCATTTTTTGGTTTCTGAATCCTTTCTAAGTGAATTTGGATGATATCGTTCTTGGGTGGAGCTTCCTTTCTTCTCGGTTCATGCGTTGATTTTAGCACAGTTTGATCTCCAACCTTTTCGGGTGGCCTACCCTTTCAAATTAAATCTGACCTGGTTGATGAAGTATGATTTCTCTATAATGGTCAAAGAATTTTGGGCGGATCTAGCCTTCCTGGTGGAGTCGGATATTCAGCTTTGTTTGGTGTGGAAACTTAAATTCCTAAAAAATCGGATTAAAGTTTGGGCTAGGTGGCGCAGCCGTGAAAAGTTACTTTGACTTGAAACTTTGTAGGAGGAACTTCGGGTGGAATCATATTTATTACGAAGGGATGGCTTATATCATACTATTGAGTATCACTTGAAATCTTTGGAATCTGAAAGAAATACTTTACTCCTCCAAGATGAGCAACTTTGGAGACAGAGGAGCAAAGTGATTTGGATGAAATGTGGGGATTTAAACATCAAGTTTTTTCACAACTTTGCTCGTGCAAACAAAA
>JASDQU010817920.1:5488-35919 GCA_032191745.1 Picea mariana
GTGGATTTGAAGACTGAACCAAGAAAATATTCATGGGTGGCAATGGTTTAGTGGCAGTGAGTGGAAGAGGAGGATCCTCGAAATCATATTGATTCCTTCTAGTATCGACTGGATCACCAACAAGATCCCATGCATCTTGAAGAGTAGTCTGGGTTCACTTGGGCCTTTGCTCTGGCTCTGCATATGCATTCACTGACTCCACATATGCATCTGCATGCACTGACTTTGCATCTGACTGTACTGACTATGTATCTAGATCATATGAATCCTGTGAATTAGAAATCTCATTTGAAGAAGAGTCGGCATGTGCATGCTCATCATCTTGGACATGTGGAAGAATAAAGGTGTCTGCATGTGGCTGCTGAGCTACATGTGAGACACTTTCCTTGAATTGTACACTTCGCTCAATGATGAGTTGGTCTGAGGAAAGATCAATAAGTTTGTATCCCTTCATACCGTCAAGTTATCCAACAAAGATACACTCTATGCTCTATGGATAAAGTGCCTTCCTCTTTTCAGAGGGAATCCGGGCCCATGCACGTGAACCAAAAATAGGAAAGTGGGTCACTTTCGGTTTGAGGCTGCTCCAAGCCTCGTAAGGGGTTCTATCCTTGACAGATCTATGAGGAGATCTATTTTGGATGTAGGTTGCACTATTAAGTGCTTTGTCCCATAATATCCATGGACGTTACTTTTCATGTAGCATGCAAGATGCCATCTCTTTTAGAGATCTATTTTTACGCTCAACAACTACGTTTTGCTGTGGAGTATAGGGAACTGTGTGCTGCAATTGAATCCCTGCATCATGACAAAGATTTTGGATCTCATAGTTGACATACTCTCCCCCGTTATCATTTCAGAGGAATTTGAATTTCTTTCCTGACCGTGTCTCAACCAGGGCTTTGAAATCTTTGAGGTGTTGAAATACCTYTGATTTTTTCTWRAGAAAGAAAATYCATGTGAAGCRTGAGAAATCATCAACAAAATTGGGAGCMTACCTTGCTTTTCTGATTGATGGATGCAGAAAAGGTCCCATGAGGTCACTATGGATCACATCTAAAGGAGAGGAAGATCTCCGAGTCTTTCCTTTGTCTAATTTCTCTTGAGGGTGTTTTCCAAGAACACATCCCTCACATATTCCTTTGGATCAATGGATGTATGGTAGACCATCAACCAATCCTTTCTTGATAAGTTGTTGCATATATACGAAATTTAAATGCCTGAAACTTTTGTGCCATATCTTACTTCTTTCATCAGCATGGGTAAGTAGTAAAGCATAATCTGGTTCAATAAATTTTGAAAAAGTGTAAAGCCTAGATTGATGATTTACCTCACCCATAGAAACCCTGGAATTAGTTTGCATGTCATAGATGTCCATTGCATCAGGTGTGTGTTAGAAAAACAGGACCGTGGAGCAATAAAATAAAACAAATGTGGAAACAAAACACAGAAGATACACAATACAAGAGAGACACAGATTTATGTGGTTCACCCAGTGTGGGCTATGTTCACCAGAGAAATTGCCAGGTCCTTCCTTTATTATTATCTAGCAAATGAAGGGATACAACCTNAAATTACAATATATATTTACAAGTTAATTTTTCCTTTGGGGGCTTCGCCCCCGAACCGCCATCGGGGGACATTGCCCCTGAGCCCCCGCTAGGGGCCCGCTTGTCCCCAGACCCCACAGCCGGGGGGATAGCCCCCCTGGACCTCGCAGAGGGGGTACCTCCCCTCTGCACTCCCCCGCGTGGAAGAGTGTACATACTTTTGGGGTGTAAATACTTCATGGGGTATAAACACGGCTGGAAGTAAAAGACCTCTGAATTAGGAAGATAATCAGACTCCACAACCAACAGTGTGAATATGACTTTCTTTCCGGTGCCAGAATTTTTCATTTGATACACGGAGAGAAGATTGAGGGAAAGTTTGCGAACATGCAACACATTCTCGAATATTTCGTTTGTGAGTTCAATCCTTCCTTTTCTAGTGACCTCGACTGGAGACTTGTCCCCTATCAGAATAGGAGGACCTTTGCATGCATCCAATGAATAATAGACTTCTTTTGTGGCATCCATGTGATGTTATTCTCCTAAATCTATGATCCAAGCATTGAAAGAGGAGTTGACGGCAATCAAGGCATGGCTAGAATTTCCTTTCTTCATATTCTGATCTTCTGGCTTCTTCTTCTTGGCACCCTCGGGGATGCAATCTCCAAGGTTATTTTTTGAAGTATTAGATTCATTAGATCTATTTGTTTCTACATGCATGTGTATTCTGGATGGAATCCTTTATGGAAGTATGTGCATTTCTCCCCTTTCCACCTTTGGATCCCGAGGCATCGGTGAAGGGTTTTGAGTACCCTTCCTTCTTTGGATTTTCATGTGCTTCCCTTTTGACTTTGTCTTTATATTTCTGATATTGATGACCTTTGCCAGCTTTCAAAGTAAGTGCATGCACCTTTGGGCCTTTTATTTTTCCCATGTTGATGAGCTTGGTCTGCTCTTGTGTCATGGATTCGATAAATTCCTCAAGAGAAGGCATCTTCCAGGTAGCTCCAGAGGTGAATTTGAATTAATGGAATGTGGATACAAACACTGAGAATTCATGACCAATTTTGGAGAGAATGCTAAGAACCATTTTTTTCTGCTCCTTAAATTTATCAAACCCACAAGCCTTGAGTTGCGACAATACATCCTTAAATTTTGTAATGAAATCTTGGAGACTGTCGAAGATTTCTGGATCCAATGTGAGCAATTCCACCTCGAGCATGTGTCTCCTCATCTCATCCTGTTTTCCAAAGAGCCCTTCCATGGTGGCCCACGATTCATTGGGGGTTTTACAGGAAGATATGTGAAAAAGGAGATCGAGAGAAATGAGACTGCAAATTGTTCCGAATGCTTCATCCATTCGATTTAGATACTTGGGTTTTCCTATGGATGATGTTGGTTCTGTTTCTGTGTTCATGGTTAACCTATACAATCCTCTACTTTGAAGATTCATGATTGTCCTCTCCTTCCATGCAAAGTAATTGTAAGGTGTAAGAATGAACTCTTTTGGGAATTCCAATTGTCCACTGTCTTCAATCTTTGGTACCTGCAAAAATAATTCGGTGTGTCTTTTTCTTAGCATTCCATCGGATCTGATACCATGTAAATGTGTTGAACCTGCACAAAATAGATCTAGCTAGAAAATAACAAACACATTTGCAAAGAGAAATTGAGAAAGAAAAAGTAAGAGAGAAAAAATGGAAGAATTCTCATTAATCGAATGAATAATGAATAATTTACACATGACATACTATGTATAACTCAACCAATGCACACTGGAGGAGAAGCCAATGCGCCATAGTGGTGTTCTAGAGTGATTTGGACACACCATCATTTATGGGAGTAAACTACCACCTAGTTTGGTCTCTAGGCAGTTACGGGAGTGAATTGCCACCTGACTGAGTTAACTAGTCTATCAGTCTTCAATTAACTTACTGAAAGAGAGTGATGTGAGGAGGATTTCAGGGAATCATGGGTAATGCACTAGTATCGTGATGATACCAAGGACAATGCGCATTAGCTGGTGATTGTTAAGCTTTGAGCAATTATTAGGTTTCTTTTCAATTTACTAGATAACAATAGAATAGGTAGGATCATTGAGAGAAACAAAGTCACAATATACACATCATTTATCCTGGGATACCCTCACGGGGGAGAAAACCCAACAAAAACTTCCTTAATATAGATAGCCAATACAATGCCAAGACAATAAACCAAAAGACTAGAGAATATCCAACACTGAACAATGCTCCTCTCTCTTCCTTCCTCTTCCAACTGCAGCTACCAAAATTGCGCACTTGATGAGTGAATGAGTGAGTGTACAAATGAGACTTTGGCTTCCTTTATTTATACAAACTGGCAGGTGCTGGAAATGTGTCTCTTCACTAGAGAGGGATGACTTGTCTTCTTAGTGGTTAAAACCACTTTAATTAGCCTATGGGACGACTTATCAATTTGCATAATATATTTAGGGTTTGACCAATCCACAAAAGGGGATTGATCTAATGAATAATAAATCAATAATAAATAAAATACTCTTTGTAGTTACAATATTTCAACACCCCCCCTTAACAAGAAGGGTATTCTACAACAACATCAGGAGAGNAAGCCAAGAGTAGAACTATACAAATATTAGTTTTGTTCAATCCAAGTTGAAGAATAAGTTAGTTATGGCGATGGTTAACAATAGTGCAACCCACATTTTTATGTAGGAATTAGTGGTTGTTAAACCCAATGTGTAGTTGAAATTGGTGCACTCTTTTTTTAAGGCAGTAAAATCTAACACAGGTAGGGTCGTTGGCTTGGATAAAGGAGTCAACTTATATCTTGGACACTAGAGTAGAACTACTAGTTTCAAAGTGGTACCCATGGATGACTTTGAAGTTGTTTTTGTGCAAGAGTTTATGAGGATGTGATAGGTGGCACCAATCCCTCACCTTAACAATTTGTTAAGCTTTTATGACACAAAACTTCAAGTAATTTTGATGTTGAGGGGGAAATAGATTACAATCACTAGGAGATTACCATGACTATGATTACAACAACCAATCATGTAATAGGGCAACCTTACAAAGAGGAAGTTGGAGGTTTTAAGACATCAAATAAGATCTCAAGTGTAGGTTTTTGGTAACCTTTGGTGGATGAAGGCCCACACAAAAATTTGTTTAATAGGTTTGAATCCATAGTAAATAACACTATGTCTACATATCCAAAGTAGTGGATGTCTATTTAGAGAATCAAGATGGTCTAAACTTTCGTTGAATGGTTCATTTGACTTAATCAGTTCTAGAAAAAATGATGTAGACTTTAAGGAAGTAATGGATTCCAATATTAGTGTTTCTAGTGGTATTGGTGGCCACTTTCCATCCTTTTATCACTAAACAAATTCATAGGATGACTCGCTACTAGCTTGGAAGCTGGTAGTAGAGCCAAAGAACCCCACAAGGATGTAAGTGCCTAGTTTGGTGTAAGTTTGTAGGACTTAGCATATTTTAAACCCGATATTAGGCACTTAAGTCTATTAAAGAGAGAATCACATACAAAGAAGTGAATTAGAAAATCTGAGTTGGAGTGTTTGATTCTACAACACATGATGATGTACTTTCATGGTTTTCGATGTAGAATTTGACTATCTACCTATCTTGTTTGAAGGCATGAAGACAAAGGTGTACTAAGGCATGGGAAATTGGAGTTGAAGGTAAGTACAAGTGTGTGTGGAAATGTGAAGAAATTGAAGTGAGTTTAGTTGAAAATGGATGGTGAGTCTATGTAGTATAGTAGTTAGTTAACAAATACATGTATAATTTACGAGGATGTTGTTGGGGCAATATTGAACATAAGTGGGGGAGGATGTAAGATTTTTTATTTTTTTTCCCATAAAGAACAAATGCACTTTCTGTGTGTAATATATTGATCAAGGTGAAGGAAAATGGGATGAGTCGGTTGTGACTTAGGAACTTTACATGGTGTAGCCACACACATTACAAGCTGCATTGCAATATGGGTGAGGTGATCAATAGAGTGAAACAAGTTGTGCATATGGTGCATAGAGATTTGTCTTAAGTTGTGATGAAAAAAGTGTCATTGTCTTGGTGGATAAAAGGGATGATAAAGATTAATGGAGAATACATCGTAGTCAAAGAAGGAAGAGTGTGAATTTATAGTTTGGATAGGTCTGCGACATGATAAGGTTGTAGGTAGCAAGTGAGCCACTAGAAAGAACACCACAACAAGGAACACCTTAGTGGAAGTGTTTTGGGTTGCAACAATTGACATGCATAAATTAGTTGAGAAGATGGGTGTGGGAGAGTCACCTACTAGTGAGTGGTGTGGTAACAAATGAAGCATTGTGTTCATCAATATAGTGTCTTATGGAAGCATTCAAGGTGAGACAAAGTTTGCAGTGACAACGATCCAAGGAGGGAGAACGCTAACAAGATCTTCAAGAGAACTACTCCAATTTGAGGCCTACAAGAGGAAAAAATAAGTTTATGTGAAGCAATTATGCAATCATCATGTAGGTACAATTTTGAAAGGACATATAGAAACACTTAATGACTAAATGGATTTCCCCTCTTCTTTTGAAGGTGGGAATGTGGTCTACCATGTTGCTAATTCCCAAAAGGTGGTGGGGGAAGACAACTCCTCCCTACAGGTGTCTAATAAATCGAATTAAATAGGCTAATAAGGGATTGGAAGTCTCAAATAGTTGTGTTAGTTGAATGACATATAGTTCTTAGTCAACCCACGACGCGACCCTTCTATACAGCGTGACCCACAGTGCGACCCTTCTATCAAATTTTCAATTTTTTGAATTTTTTCCTATTTTGGTAAAAATTCGACTTGGCAAGAGGATTTTTGGGTCAAGGTGGCCAAATATATTTGAAGATAATATCATCCTCTATAAAATCATGCAGGTGGCACTTCATTGCATCAATAGAAACATTCTAGGGATCAAATCCTAGAATGTAGGGATATGACTAGATTTTGAAATCTGTATTTTCCTGTTTTAGTCATGTTTTTTGGAGATAGATTCTGATGAGATGGAAAGGTATTTTTGGAAAATGAGAGAGGTTTTCACAAGAACGAGCTCCCCTTCAAAAACATCGCTCATTTTTCCAACAACTTTTTGGATATGGGAGAATCTTTGAGAGACATATCTTGAAGATTGAACGTGTCAATTTTCCTAAAAGAAAACTCTTCATCCAAACTTCCCAATAAAGTTAAGTGACTGAGGTATACTCAAGGCTTTGTGCTCTGATTTTGGATATTGATAAATGTTCACCTCTTTGCATTCAACAAAATGGACAATAATTTTGTGTTTTTCCCATGACGAACCTACGAAGAAAGAGACAAGTTGGATGAAGTTTTGGAGATCAATATTCTAAGTCATTCACAGGGAAGTTCATCTATCATGGAAAAGTTATATCCCTCACAAGAACATAAGAGGATTTTTTTTGAAAAAAAGAGGGTTTTGTTGCATTTTGGGAGCAGTGCGACCCACGGTGCAACCCTTCTCTGCAACATGACCCACAACATGACCCACGGTGTGACCAGATAGAGGGGGGGTAAAATTAGTCTTTGACCACTTTTAGAATGGGATCATCCTTTTAAAGAAGGACAAGGACTAAAATATCTTCAAGGGAATTTTATATATTTCCATCAAGGACATGGACAATTCTGATGTGGACAATTTTGCATGGAGGCATTTCTTCCGGACCTCTTCATGAAAGATTGTGAATCTATGGTGCATGTACAAATATGTGAGATGTGGGTTTATGATAATATTTTGAATTCTCCAATCACATTCTCCATTGAACTTGTGTAAACCATTCCATTTGGTGTTTGTTGCACTAAGTGTAAAGAACAATGTTGGATAATTCTAAGACATAAGTTAGGTATGAGCTATTTATTACCTCTTGATTCCCTTTTATTTTAATGGTATTCATATTTTGTATTGATCAAATGAGGAATTAACCCAGAGGGGGGACAATCGACACCAAGACCAACAAAACAGGGTTTATTACTTCGAGGACCCCAATGCGACCTCTTTATTGACCCTTGTGTTATAAGGGCTTCCCAAAGTCAGTGATATAGAAACTGGATTTCACTCCCTAACTCAAGGATTTATGTTTGTTTATAAGCTTTGGAAAGTTATTATCACAATCCTATTCCAAACCTCTACACCTAAGCTAAGATGGGTTTTAAGATCCCTAGAAAATTTGCTAGATAAATTTTAATTAACGCTTGATTTTAGGCTGTTGTTACTCAAAGGAGTGGTCATGAAACTGATGGCGTTTTGACTCGACTCTTTAAACCATGCAAGAGGAAAATGAAATGCAAGAATTTCAACTTCGATGAAAACTAGCTATGGGAAGGAGCAAGAGGTTTTAAGCAAAGAAATAATTTCTTGATAGATTAATATGTGTGCAGTACTGCTAATGACAAAAAGTATGAGCTAATTATCCAGATAAATGGAAGCAAAATGACCCAAATTTTAAAAATACCATGCAAATGTCATAGTTCACTTAGTACACCTATACAACATTGAATCAAATGTAATCATTTATAACACAGTAAAATTTTATGATTATAGAGACCACCATACAAATCTTAAATAATCATAAGGATCATGGGGGCTTCACCTTGTTGACCAATATCTTATCACGTAATTCATTCATAAAGGGGTTTTTTAATTATGAACCCACATGTTGTGAATAAATGTGTTCGTGTAAAACACTGAAAATAACAATGCAATAAAGAAAAAATGATACAAATCCTTGTTTCATAAGAGGAATGTCACATAAGGATTTCAAATTTTTGTGAGAGAAAAACATTCAAGCAAAGGTGAAAGAGAGAGGAGACAGGAGGTGAGAGGATACCACACTAGGGTTGAACTAGTGAAGGAAACATAGGTGATAGGAAACAATTATTATGAGGGAGGGTGAAATTTGGAAATGCTAGTCTACAACTAGTTGTTAGTGTTTCATGGAAACCTTTATAGGAGATCTAGCTAAAGCAAGTACAAACAAAGATTATCAAAAAAGGAAGAGAGATTCAATATGGAAGAATGCGAAAATATATTCACACTACTCTAATGAGCTGATGATTGATACATAGATCATGATCAATATGATACAATGAATGAGTGGAATACACTCATATATAGGGAAAACAATTCCATAATTAAGAAAAGCAATCAAGAAGTTATATTTCCTTAGGAATGCATGCATGCATAATAGTGATGGTAAAAATAGAACTAGTCAGTTAACTCACACTGAACTAGTGTGTCGAAAATAGAAATTTCTCGAACACCCCCCCTGAACATCACTATAGAGTAAAAAATGAGTTCCCGCTACTAGGCCATTTTAGGTACTCATGTACAATGCAACTAATGAACACTAAATAAAAGTGAGGAAAGAGGGAGAACCATGTGGGAACAAACCCCCCCCTCAAACGATAATGTATCAAAAGAAAAATATGAGAGCTGCTAGGCAACTGTGTTCTTCACTGCAAGACGCTCCCGCAAAGTCTGAAACTTCTGCTCACTGAAAGTCTTCGTGAAGATGTAGAAATATTTATTGATTTGATGAAGTCCTTTGGAAACTTGTGGGGCCTTGTACCTCTTGATCTTGTGGGCCCATCTGCACCTGAAAATATTCCTTTTTGTTGGAAGTGGAACCTGATTCCAAGTCTTGTTCTGTAGGAGTGAGTCATACTCCTTCTGCATGGCTGCTTGCCATAATGGATTTCCCACAACCCTATTTTAGTTCTGTGGATCAATAGATTGAACCATATATCGTTGCATGGGCATTGCGGGTTCTGAAGATGAAAATACATGAGAAGGCTCCTCATGTTGAGATCGAGTCCTCCTCGAATCCAATGGATTCCCTACAAGGTTGCCTACTGCCTAAAGTGTGGTATGTGCCTTCTTGGGCATTTTCCGAAGCTTCGACACTGGCTTCTTATCTGGATGTACTACCTTCTTATTTCCATGTACATAATCTGAGTGTATGGAATCATCTCGGATGTTTGAAACTGATGGAAGAACAAGAGTATATGCATGTTGCACTGGAGGTGCATGCAAAGTACTCTCCTTATGTGTAAGTAGAATAGAGGAGTCATCGTCTGAAAACTTAATGAATTTAAACAACCTTGACTTGTGATCCACCTCACCAATTGCGATGATGAAATTGTCATGCATGTCAATTACTAAAACTGAATCTGATGTAAATTGAACCTTTTTAACTTTCTGAGTGATCTGATAAACTGATAGTAGATTCATAGAAAGATTTGGAACATGTAGAACATTCTCAAAACTGCCATTGTGGAGTTCCACTCTCCCTTCTCCTGCTACTACTACTAGAATGTCATCGCCCATGAGAATAGGGGGTCTTGAGCATGGACTCAAAGGAGAGAAAACTTCCTCTTTCGCTTCCATATGATGGGATGCACCTGAATCTATAATCCATGAATTAGATGAGGAATTAATTGCAACCAGACCATGATGATTACCTTTCTTAGGAGTAAGATCTTTTTCCTTCCGCTTCTTGACTCCCTCTGGAATGAAGTTTCAAAGGTTGTTCTGCTAAAGTGTCTGTACCATAACATCAATCTGTTTCTTCATGATTTTATTTACTGTAGTAAGAGCACTGCTTTCCCTTCTTCTTCTTCTTGGAATTTGAAGAGTCTTTGGAACCTGAAGAATCATTAAAGGGTTTGGAATATCCCTCCTTCCCATTCTGTTTAGATGACCCTTTGCCATCATGCATGGTGAGTGCATGTGCTTTGGGATCTTTCAAGAGGCCCATATGTATGAGTTTTGTATACTCTTGTGTAAGAGACTCAATGAACTGAGCCAACATAGGCATTTTCCAATTTGCTCCAAAAAGACATCTACCAGAATGGAAATTGGAGACATATACAACATATTCTGGTCCTAGCTTGGCCAACATTGTTAGAATAAGTTGTTTCTCTTGTGTAGATTTATCAATACCAGATTCACCCAAGCTCAATAACAAATATTTAAATTTAGTAAAAACATCTTGTATATTATCGAAACTTTTGGGGTCTAAGGTATTCAACTCTACCTCAAGCATATGACCTTGCATCTCATCCTTCTTTCCAAAGAGTCCTTCCAAGGTGGTCCATATCTCATTTGGAGTCTTGCATGCATCAACATGAAACCATAAATCAATGGAGATTAACTCAAGAAGTATTCCTATGGTCTCATCCTTACGGGTCGCCCATCTAATCTTCTTAATCGTTGATGTAGGTTCTGTTTTTGTCGCCATCGTCAAATTATATAGTCCTTTTCTTTTGAGTTGGAATGTCGCCTAGGGCTTCCAATCAAAATAATTTTATGGTGTGAGGATTACCGCCCAATTTGACTGTAAAATAGTTGTCATATCCATCTCTCCCACTGTTTCTAAGAACCCCTAAAAATTTACTCTCAATCTGCAAGTGAAAAATTAAGAAATCACGACAAAAATGACACTTTAAGTGAAAATTCGTATCAGTTTCAAGAGATGATCTTGCAACTTACTTTCTAAGAAAATGGTAAGGAATATCGAAAAACAGTTGAAAACCCAATTCCAAAATGGGTCGATTTACTTCTCTCATGGGTCGTTTCCTTAAAAACTTAATATTTTTGGGAGCAATCACTGTAGAAAGGTACGACCACAGATTCATAGTTTCAAGAGGCTATCTTGCGGCTTACTTTTTGAGCAACTGGTGAGACATCTCGCCAAATGGTTGAAAACCCACTTCCAAAATGGGCCGATTTACTTTTCTTGTGGATCGTTTCCTCCAAAACATAATATTTTGGGAGGAATAAATGCTAAAAGTTATGACCACGGATTTAGCTCGCCGAAACTCCGATTTTCCTTATTCTTTGACTTGTCTGGATTGCTCCAAGTAGCATAGCTCTAATACCATGTCAGTGTTTCATGGAAACCTGCACAGGATATCTAGCTAAAGAAAGTACAAACAAATCTTATCAAGAAAGGAAGAGAGATTCAATATCGAAGAATGAGAAAATATATTCACACTACTCTAATGAGTTGATGATTGATACATAGATCATGATCAATATGATAAAATGAATGAGTGGAATACACTCATATATAGGGAAAAACATTCCATAATTAATAAAAACAATCAATCAGTTAACTTTCCTTAGGAATGCATGCATGCATAATAGCGATGGTAAAAATAGAAAGTCTAAAATAGAACTAGCCAGTTAACTCCCACTGAACTAGTTTGTCGAAAATAGAAACTTCTCCAACACTAGTGAGGGCATTAGAGGTGGAATTATCATGAGGTGACATGAATGAATACATGAAGTGATGATGTTAAAAGGAACCATCAAAGGAATTGATGATGGTGAGGTGATATTATCAATATTTTGAAAAGGAACCATTGAAGGCACTAATATTAATTGTAAGGTAACATTAGTGAGGGCATGTGCCATTGAATCTAGCTAAAAGGCACCATTGAAGGAATGAGGTGAATATGTTAGCATGGGGATGGCAAAGGAACCATAATTTTCTTATGGATATGGTGAACCATACATTCATGTTAGAATTTATCCATTGGTGAACCATAAACCTACACTGACAGATCCATAATATCTAGATGACATAATCAAAAGATTATACATACATAAATGGTGATTTTTCAATTTATCAATCGAACATGCAACAAAACAATTGAGGTGGTTCTCAACATCATGCCTCATACATGGACAAAATTTGATGTGACAAAATGCCCAACTAACTTCAAGAAATGAGATTACCAAATCAACAAATACCTAGGTTCACTTGCAAGTGAGCACGTCCTATCAAGTCAATACAAAATATCTTTATTCATATGAAAATCAACTGAATTAATAATAAGTCTTGTGTAGGTAGTGTGGCATCCTTATTGAATGGTTGCATAAACTTTCACAAAATTTATGTGTGTATTGTATAACTCTTGCTAGTGTTCTATATAACACCTTTTTGTGTTAAGAACCACTGTGAATGCTATTGGTGGTCGACTCGAATAGTAGTCTACATTTTTATCTCTTCAATGTAAATGTTTGATAACCAATTGGAATTGCTATAAGAAATTCCATTTCATATGTGGTGTGTTCTCAATTTTTCTCTAGGTTTGTAGTGTCTTATGGTTAGATTGAACAACAATTTATTTTCCCTATACATAGTGTCCCCACTATTGAACTACTTAAGCAATGAAACACATCTCTCTATCATAACTTCAAAAGTTGTGGATTGTGTCATTGAATGTCTCTAAGTAAAACAAAATGGAATGACATTGTTGTGTCAAAAAAGTACCTATCCCATAGTCATATGCATCATCTTCTATATCAAAAGGATGAGCAATATATAGTAGTGTAAGAATAGGTGTAGTGCATAGCTTCAACATATTTACTTCTTCAAAAACATGTTGTTGCACCTTGGTCTAGATGATGAAGCCTTGTTTCCTCAAATTTCCTCTTAAGATTTAGTTAATTTATTTGGTCAAGTGTGAGAATCTTGGAATAAATAATCTATATAAATTAACCAATCCCCGAAAAAATGAAGTTTTGTGATATTATTTAGCTCACAACTCATCAATGTGTGCATTCGTATTTAGGAAATGTAGTGGGTATGTGTGGACTTGTTTAGACATTGCTCTTCGTAAATGACAATGACTTAGTCTTCCATAAATGCCAATAACTTAGTCTTCCATAAAATATGGTGTTGTGTTCCTTAGTAAGCTCAATATAAAGTTAGAATATCATCAAAGTCTTGTTGCATACGTTGCATAGTTGCATAAGTTGCATAGTTGCATAAGTTGCATAGTTGCATAAAGTTGCATAGTTGCATAAGTTTCATAGTTGCATAAGTTGCATAAGTTGCATAAGTAAGTTCAATATCAAGTTGTTCGTTGCATAGTTGCATAGTTGCATAGAGAACTTCATAAAATCACCATCAAGGAGAAGTTCCCTATTCCATTCATTGATGAGATATTAGATGAAATGGTGTTGTGTTCCTTAGTAAGCTCACTATCAAGTTAGAATATCATCAAAGTCTTGTTTCATAAGTTGAATAGTTGCATAAAATTGCATAGTTGCATAAGTTGCATAATTTTCATAAGTAAGCTCAATATCAAGTTTCTCAAGTTGCATAGTTGCATAGTTGCATGTTCTAGGGACCTATTTTTTTCTAGGTTATCCTCTCCCATTTAGTGAATGGATATGACGATGGATTAGGTTCCTTGGGTGATTGTAGGATTGTAAATCATTGGAGGTTGATGAGGGGGACACAATCCCCATTTTATCTCATGAAATGTTGGTGAAGGGCATCCTTGAACTTAAACCTTCTTGAACCATATGTTAGTGGTTCCTTAGGCGTGGATGAAATCATCAAAATCATATCTAAAATAGGATACAACACCCACTTGTTACGAGGAAAATCTCTCTATGTCTAGGGTGAACCACAACAGACAAGAGTGACTGTAGAAATCGACTCAATTCCAACATATGCTATATAAACTAATGTGCAAAGGAGGTAAGAAAGAGGCCTACCTCGTCCAAACGTTTGATGATGTCCACCGTTGAGGACTTCGACCCAAAAATTTATACCTGCAACAAGTTCTCAACAAACAAGCAAAGAAAGCATATAGTGATAATATAACAGGTTAGCACATTAGATAGCATAATCCATTAATATTCAAAACAAACATGCCCATGGATCATAATACATATATTTTCAAGATATCAATTGGACGGGAAAGGAGTATTTCTATTAATAAATGATCAACATAAGTGAAAACATTACAGACTTCCGTATCAACACAGTTCAGAACCGAGAAACCGAGTTCCTTCCAACTGGGCCTCCACCACTTCAATCCTCCACAAAAGGAAAGCTCATATAAGGGAGACAAAGAGGTTCTACATAAATAAGGGAAGATCTTGGGAGATGAACACTATGTTCAGACTTAAAGGACAAAGGGATGTAGACTCAATAATGAAGTAATAATTTCTCCAGAGTAACTTTTCTCTCAAATTTGAATTCTCTCCTCTTTCCATAGCTTGGAATTGGCTTCTTTATAGCCTTCAAAATGCAACTGAAGGGATCAGTCAGAATGTTTCCAGTATATGGAAGGCCAAGGATCAGAGGTTTTCTGTCGTGACATGGAAACCCGACATTTATTTTTTATTTTTTGGCACATATTCCGATGTACACGAGCTGTAGTGGAGCAGCCATCATATACACATTCTGTATAAATTGCAAGGTGCGTACAAGTGGAAAAATATTTATTTTTGTCTCTGGATTCATTAATCATGAAAGGTAAGTCTACATAGGGAAATGGAGTAAGGCCCTCTCTTCAAAATTGCATAGGGTGAGGCAAATATTTTTCTAATAGAGGCTCCCTAATGTGTGAGTTCAGAGGAGTATCTGCAATGGCCAAAATACATTATAAATAACCTAGAACTGGAGTGGTAGAGAACCAACTCGACGAAATCAATTGCTCATTACATTCTATACTGACTTTGCATACATGGATTCCAAGAATACACTGCAGATTCATGTGAAAAATATACCAAACAAGTGTTTGTGGCCATAAAATAGGCAAATACAAATGCGGTTACATGCCAATAGATGTCATAGTCACGAAAAAGGCCCAGTAAAACTAGTCTCAAAATCAATCTGAAGATATATGTATACCATGGAGTACAATTTGATCTTCCATGATCACTGAAGTCATATAGGTATTGGTCCAATGAAAAGGAAGCAACAACTCAGGAAAGATGTGACCACATAATGGTGTCTTCAAGTCTTCTACATAATCTGCCAAAGGTGCAAGTCTACATCATGTGAATAAAGGAGTTGAGGTCGAACATAATTAGACATTGTTTGATTACCGGTCGTTGATGTATACCATTAACAAATGTGAGACAACCTACCGATAATGAAAGTAGGTATCAAGGAACCGAGTACATTCTTACAAGTGTGAATAGAGTAGTTGTTGTCAAACACCTGAAGAATCCATCGATCAGGAGACACTAATGTATTCCCAAGTGTCGATGGCAAGAGAGCCTGCCACTATTGACTGCAAACCTCAAGGTACTCATAAGACTCTGAATCTCGTTTCAAGATAATGGGAAGATGTTGATGGAAAGAGACCCACTGAAAGGATAGCAATAAGGAATCTCTCATCAGTCAGCACGAGGTACAAAGAAGGAGCTTCATGATTTGGTGGGAATCAGACGAAGAACAAGTTCACGAATCAACAAACCCGTGCGTCTTTTGCATGTGCCAAGTGCAAGCAGTACATGAAAAAGACCCTTTGAATAGTATCCAATGATGAAAAATGCCGACAAAGGCAAGGAGACCACCAATAAGGCTAATGGCATCCAAGACACTGCATGAATCCCAATGTGTTAATAGATGTCTTGCCGTCGAACATAAGGGAAACCACCCAGTCAACGACCAATGATGAAATGTCAATTGTTGGGTTCAAGGTTACCTACCGATGATGAAAGGAGGACTAGGGTGCATGATAGGACTAAAGTATCATGTGATTCAAAGACAAACTCAGGGTATGGATGACATGAAAAGTCAATATTTTTGAGGAGTGGCTGACACAGGTTGATAGACTTCCTTTGAACAAGAGCATGAGACATATGGTGAACTTTGGTAGCATAGACCCAAAGATAAAACTGTGAGATGCAGGAGGCATCAATGGAGTTCTCTGTAGGGATTGGAAGAGTAACCAGTCATTAGAGAAAGCTCTGTAACAAGTTCATCTTCCTAAGGTCATGCTAATCCCAACATTATGAGGAATGGACTCAAATAACTTTGTGCTTTGTTCAAAGGCGATACGGTTGCTGCCAAATATAATATAGTACTCCCTTCCCACCCATCTTTTTTTTTTCATAACAAACAAATGCTATAATACAGAGGAGGAAACCAGTGTCACAAGTAAGAAAAACTAGTTCTAGCAGTGGAACGTACCTATGCTCAATGCAGGGAAGTGTATGCGGGAGATGGACACTCGAGGGTTGTTCCCTACTAGGTATAAGGTGTCAAATTGCGAAGGATATAAACAAGGCTCTGCTTGGTTGAGGATGCAAAACTGCTGAGGAAAACAGTTTATAACGCAAAGCGAGAACCGACTATAGGCTCAATACTGCAAGCAGGGGCATGAGATGCAATCACAACTTAACGCCAAAAAATGTCATTTTTTATGGTTTTTAGTCTACTTGGTGTGAAAAAGGGATAAACTTGTGCCAAATAGATGCCTTTTCAAATCCAATTTATGAGTGTGAAAATGACAAGTTCACTTGACGATCGTTTCTATTTTTGGTAACGAGTTGGTAAAGAGATTAACTAAGACTCATGATCTTTCAAATCCAATTTAACGAGTGTGAAAGGGAAAAATCACGCGACAATATTTTCTCTTTTTGCACGAGTCGGAAAAGAGCTTAAATCAGACTCTTTAGGGATATTCTAGGCGGCAAGTAACGGGGGAGGCCAAGGATTCCATGCAAACCTTTTGTGGAATGTCAGTATCTTACAAAGAACTGACACAAGAATGAGAAGACCAAAATCTCTCCAAGTCGAGGAGGACAAAGTGCTAACGAAGGTTATCGGCTTCGTGATATATCAAATAATGTCTCTTCATGGAAAAGACATAGGCAGAGGCATTGTATACCCCACATGACCATTCCTATCAAAGGGAACCTCGTCAAGTCTTAGAGGGAGAGAACTTGGGAAGATTAAAAATCTCTCTCATTCAAAATGTGAAGTACAAGAAATGGTAAGGACATAGCATAGATGGTATAGAACCAGAACCAGAAGAGTGGGATCGACCAAAAATTGCATTGGCGCGATCGCTTCTTCAACCATTGGTTGAATAGGATGCGAGATGACAAGGTCAAGAGATGCATCACCTCCAAAAATAAGGATGGTTTCGACCAAATATTGCATCGACACGACCATTGGTTGAACAAGATGCGAGACAACAAGGTCAAGAGACGCATCACCCCCGAACATAGGAGAGGTGTCAGTAGAAGATTGCATCGGCATGACCGCTGTATCAACCATTGGTGGAATAAGATGCATGATAACATGGACCAGAGACGCTTCACCCTAAAAAATGGGAGTGTGGTTAGGTGATGATTACATAGGCATGAATGTCATGTCAATCAATGGAGAAACACGGTGTGGGGAAACCACAGATGCCTCAGAATCCGAAGGTCCCTTAGGTGAGCTCCATGGTTCAGGTATGCCAGCAGTAACATGACACAAACGGGTAAGGTGGCTTCCTTCACAAGTCCTAAAAAGGAATTTAGACTTACATCTGAGGCGTCTAGGCCTCTCGATGCCCCCAACATCATTCCCAATGGCTGGTGACATACTTTCAATTTGACTGGAAGAGGTGAGAGATTTATCTCCTACATGATGTACAGAGGTTGGATATGTGACATTGATATGACTCGAGGCAAATAGAATGATGCCCCCAAAATGACTAGCAACGGCTGGGTGCAGGTTGTCAACATGACTTGTAGAGGTTGTCAACCCATCTCCAACATGACTGGAAGAGGTTGGTGATGAATCCCCAACATGACTAGTAGAGGTTGGTGATGCATGCGCAATGTGACTAGCAATGACTAGACATGTTCCTCCAGCATGAATTGTAGTGTCTGGTTGTAGGTATTCAACATGACTTGCAGAGGTTGTCGACCAATATCCAACATGACTAGAAGAGGTTGGTTATATGATGCTAGTATGACATGCAGTGACTGGACTTGTGCCCCCAGCATGACTTGCAGCGGCTGGTTGTAGGTCTTCAACATGACTTGCAGAGGTTGTCGACCAATCTCCAACATGACTAGCATAGGTTGGCGATGTAATGCCAATATGACACAATGACTAGACTTGTGGCGGTGGTGAATTACGACATTTGAGACCAAAGTCCAGGGAAATATTGGTTTTGAGAAATTGCAGGTCAAGACAGATCCTGATTTACACCCTGCACCTGTCCGACAAAATAGTATCCTCCTCCATACTAATTCATAAAGGGTTGTAAGGGCATCGACACTAAGGAAGCCACTTGCGCAGATAAAGAGACGTGACAGGGGTTACTCATGTGAGGATATATGTTGCCCCTAGTCGAAGGAACTTCGTGAGGGGGGTTTCCCATACTATAAAAATAACTCCCCCCGGATGAAACACCAAAGGACATATAGAGTTATGCCATGGGAAAAGTGTTCGTAGGAACCGACATAGCGAAAGAAGCATGAGTGGACAGAGTGTAATAAGTAGAAAGATTTCATATTTGGGCACTTGCTTCTCGCATAGTGGATTCATAGGAAGGAAGATTCCAACCTCCTACCGTAAGAGGTGTTTGAAGGATATGGATCCCACCAAATGGAGAGGGAGAATAATGAGGCATCATTCCCCCAAACCCAAAACTTGTATTCACATAAGGAGGCGAGACAAAGGATGGAAAGTGCGAAGACATATCAAGAGGAGAATGACTAGAGACCCAAGGCGTGAACTGAGTTCCATAGTTCTACATACCATAATGAAAAGCAGAAGGATTTCCCCCCATGAACATCATGGGGGGGTAGCAGTAAATGAGGGAGTGAAAGGGACTCCACTGTCCATGATAACGAGAACTCAGTACAAAGTCCTAAGGCCAACTAGTAAGCAAAGAGCACACCAAAAGTCAAATGGCCAACATGCATGCAAATAGGCTAAAGTGGCTGAGTGGCCTCCCTCCTTAAATAAGGTATGTCTCATCCAAGAGGGATTTGAGACTCCTTGCTAAAGATAAGAGGTAACATAGTCAATTATAGGGGTCCTCGTGGGCTTAACAACCAGTCGGTTAGATCTCCCGAAGAGGTAATCCTCCATAAAGGCTGTGTGATGTCCGACCCCTATCTGACCCAGGGTACCTGCAGAATAACCCTTGCAAGTAACCTATGAGATACCTAAGTCAAGCAAATAATAAACCATTGTATAATCGATGCACATGTGAGTAGTTGTAAGTCCGGATCACTGTATGGGCAGGGTAGCAAAGGACGAAACCTTGAAAGAACCTCCTCTCACAAATGTATGGGCACTATCAAGATCCCCAAATACAAATAAATCCATAGAAATATCTCTGACACTAGGCGAGTATTCGAGGGATATCCCTTCAAAAAACTTCACGCGACCTCATTATTAACTCCGGTGTGAGCGGAGCCTCCTGATATTACCAATTATACAATGGATTTCACCACTCCCTGACTCAAACACATATGTTGATTTAATTTCCTTTTGATAAGTTTACTCACAAAATCCTATTCCAAGGCACTAAATCCTAGACTAGTTTGTGCACCCTAGAAAACAAAATCATTACTAATAAATTTTAAATTATAGCATTGATTTTATGGCCGTGATTACTCAAAAAGGTATACGGTAATGAAACCAATGGTGTTATGAATCTGCAAGAAAGTAAATATGAGGATAATGCAAAGTCCTAACTTTAACTTTTGATGAATGATATGCTCCTAAAAAATGATGCAATTCCCAAATTCAAATCTATGATTCAGAAGTAAAGATGCAATCTTTCACTGTATGTACTAAGCTAATGATAAATATTCGAAAGAAAAAATTCCAAGCAATGCAAAATGCCTATTTTTTTTTTTGTATTTTCAATATATCAAAATTGAAAATGCATGGACTGAAAAGTAACTTCATATATAAACCTACTATGTGTGAAAGAAAGATAACTAAAGTAGGATATCAAGCAACAAAACACCCATCCCAATGTACAAGGACAATAAAAATGAAAAGATGAAGAGAAAAACTTCTCCCAAAAATTCAACAAAAAGAGGGTTTTCGATCATCCCATATGCACTCAACAGGCATTAGAGAGACCTAAGAATACTCAACAATCATAAGATCCCACCCAGCAAAAACCAAACCAAGAAAAAAGGCAAGGAAAAAGGTGTACGCGTCTGTTTGGGAAAACAGTGCGTATATACGTAGCTTGCAGTGAGACATCACACATGTGTATGCGACTGTCAGGAAAAAAGGCGTGTATATTCTTTGAAACAAGGTCAGGCAAGGGAAAAAGGCTGAAAAATCAGACCCAGAGTGAACAGGAGCTGTCAAGCAATGAAATGACAAGAACCACAATAGAAACAAGAGAAATCTAAGGAGAAAAGTACTTCAAACCCTAAGAAAGAAGATTCATCCCCAGTACGGTCGCCAATTCTATTACGAGGAAAATCTCTCTATGGATAGGGTGAACCACAACAGATAGGAGTGACTATAGAAATTGACTCAATTCCAACATATGATATATAAACTAATGTGAAAAGGAGGTAAGAAAGAGGCCTACCTCATCCAAACGTTTGATGATGTCCACCGTTGAGCACTTTGACCCAAAACTTTATACTTGCAATAAGTTCTCAACAAACAAGCAAAGAAAGCATATAGTGATAATATAACACATTATCACATTAGATAACATAATCCATTAATATTCAAAACAAGCATGCCCATGGATCGTAATAAATATATTTTCAAGATATCAATTGGACGGGAAAGGAGTATTTCTATTAATAAATGATCAACATAAGTGAAAACATTACAGACTTCCGTATCAGCACGGTTCAGAATTGAGAAACCAAGTTCCTTCCAACTGGTCCATCACTTCAATCCTCCATAAAAGGCAAGCTCATATAAGGAAGACAAAGAGGTTCTCCATCAATAAGGGAAGAGCTTGGGAGCTGAACAATGTGTTCAGACTTAAAGGAAAAAGGGATGCAGACTCAATAATGAAGTATTAATTTCTCAAGAGTAACTTTTCTCTCAAAGTTAAATTCTCTCCTCTTTCCATAGCTCATAATTAGCTTCTTTATAGCCTTCAAAATGCAACTGAAGGGACGATTCAGAACGTTTATAGTATATGGAAGGCCGAGGATCAGAGGTCTTCTGTCATGACATGGAAACCCGACATTAATTTTTGATTTCTGGCACATATCTCGATGTACACAGGATGTAGTGGAGCAGCTAGGGTATACATATGCTGTATAACTTTCAAGGTGTGTACAAGTGGAAAAATATTTATTTTTGTCTCTGGATATATTAATTAGGGAAAGTAAGTCTGCATAGGGAAATGGAGTAAGGCCCTCTCCTTAAGATTGCATAGGGTGAGGCAAATATTTCTCTAACACCACTCAATCATCCAAATCATTTCATAATCAATACATTACACAGAAACCAACACAAGTATGTTAATCATGGTCAATAGAGGTCTCATAGAGTACAAAGATGATCAAAATATCTTAAAAATGGGCCTCATGATACTACAATTGGGAGGCACGCCATCACCTCCCAAATTAATTTTTTTCACACCCTTGTGAAAACAAAAATGATGATGTAGCTACTGCTGTTTCCTCTCTTACTAGTTAACTACTGCTAATCTCTACAATCCTTCTTCAAATCATATGCCACAAATTGGCTAGTGTCACCATTTCCATGGTACCTAGGATCTCTCTACACCTTTTTCCAGTCTTCCCTTTCCTTATCTTCATCCAAGAATACTGTATTTTTTTAGGGTACAAAAGGAGAGGGTGGTTTAACCTAAGATATATCTAATTGATATTGTGATGCAGAAGCATTGCCAACAATAAGTGAGCGTGGGACAAAACACCAATGCATTTTGGCACATGATGAATTGTTTGAAATATTTTGAAGTTTGATACGTCAAACGTAAATGAAACAATTAAGAGAGGGCGTACTTGTAGATTGTAATAAGACCTTGAGCATCCCTCTCTCGTCTGAAGGACTAAGAGGCATTTATGCTAGTAAATGTAAGTAGGTAGCTTTGAATTCTTAGATTAGATAGTTTTACGAGCCGAAGGGAAAATGGATATAGACACCCTCACTTGTATCATTGTAGCATTAGCAGCATTATCAAGATAGAGCATAGGAGAAGCAGAGATATGTGTAGAAGAATTCCATGTACAGAAGTTCTGGATTAATATAAATAGCTTTGATTCAGACTCATGGTGTTATGCTTGTTCTCTGTGGATGCATGTTGAATGTTATGCTCATGTTGTTTTACTCTTTCTGTTGTACATTTGCTTTTATGCTATACATGAATGATTTCTTGTTAAATGTATGAAATCTGAAGAGAGGGAGAGTAAGGAATGAGTTTCATTTGTTTCTCTGTCTGAGCAGAGTTTTCCTGCAAGGAGTGCAGTGAAGTGTCTGCAAGGAGTGCGTTGACAAGGGTTCAGAGTTTCATCTCTAAAATCTCAGTAGAGATAACAATTACTCTCATTTTCTACAGAAGTGCAAGTTGAGAATAGGAGCTGTGCAAAGTGTGCACTGGCCGAGAAAAATCTCAAAGTTTACAACCTGAGAGAAGAATTGAAGGACTGCTATTGCAAAGAGAGTGTGCAGAGTCTAAGAACTCAAATACTTGGAAGTATTTGAAGAGTTGCTGCAAGGAGTGCGTGCAGGAGTCCTTTTGAAGACTCGAGCTTGTGGTAAAAGCTCAGAAGAGTTAGTGCCTTGAGGTGTTGAAAGGAGATGTAGTCAAATCGTGTTATAGGTGGAGGAGTTCTGGTAAAGAATACTTTGTTCATTTTGCAGGAGTTGTTAAGGAGGCATTGGACGGTCGGAATCCTTCGTGGAGAATTCGCGAAGTAGCGAGAGCCGTGAGATCTCGCAGAGTAGCAGGGGAGTTACAACGAGTGTTTTCAAGCGTAAGCTTAGGAGAAATAGGGCCGCAGATCCAAGCCAACGAGGGCCGTTGGATCGCTGGTGCAATCTCATTTCGGTATTTTTTGAGTTGAAGGGTCGAAAGCTTTGCATCAAGATTCACGAAATCGCGAAAGGCGAAGTCCCGAAAGGGCGAGATTTGATCTGAGCCGTCCGTTGGAAGGAGGAAACATGTCAAGAAGATCATCCATATCAGGGATTCAGGCATTGGAGGCTAGAAGAGGAATTCCTTTGACTTCACAAGTGACAAAGTCACGTGAAGATCAAAGACGTTCATTTGAAAAGGACAGGTGGCAGAGATATGGGGATCTCACGAATTCGAAGGTTCACAAGGTGAAAGCCCAAGTTTTGGGTGCTCCAAGTTGCAAAGTCGCGAGGAGCAGGGATAGCCATTGGATCCAGGTCATGGGAGGACCGTTGGATCAGAGCCCCATCACATTTCGACATTTCAGGGGTTTGGAGGTTGAGAAGACCTCGTCTCGATATCAGAAGTTGCGCAGTAGCGAATTGCGATAAGGAGTAGCGAGAAGCTCGGGATCTCAACACTTCAGGTTTCGGGAATACAAAGGAGGTATCACTTAGGGAGCGAAGTCATGAAGTGAGAAGCTGAACATGAGGGACACGTGGAAGAGTCACATTGTGGGCCCGTGTAATAGACAGGCGAACACATGTCATATTTTGGAAGGAGTCAACACCTTGCTGACTTCTCGCGTCTCGGAAATTCGCAGGGTAAAGGCACGAGAGTTCAACCTTTGAACTCACGAAGTCGTGAGTCATGAAAAATGCCAGCGTTTAGTCTAGCCGGTGGTCACGCGCGAGGAAGGCGCTAACAGAGGAGGAGCTATACCCATTTCGTGATCTCAGGTATTGCGATATTGGAGAGGAAGAGTTGGGAGTCACGACTTGCGAACTCACAAGATTGTGAGTTACGAAAAGGACCCGTGGATCAATAAATTGTAGATTCCAGCAGGGAATCAAAGAAGCCGCTTCAACTCGAGGGAGATAAAGAATGATCCTGTGAGCGGATCTCAGCCCGAGGGCCGATAGGTCTGCGTTAGTGTGGTATCAGAGCACAGAAAGGTTTCTTTTCTTTCTATAGCAGGGAAAAAGAGGATTCACCATGCCACCGAGAAGAAGAGATAGGAAAACACCTGATCCGCCAGAGGAGAGGGAAATGCTGAGAGGAAGGGGTAGGCAGGTGCCAAATCCAGCCATGGAAAGAGAGATGCGTGATCTATGTGCCAGAATTGAGGACATGGAGACAAAACAAAGGTGCACAGCCAGTGCTGGGGATCTTAGTAATTCCAAAAGTGAAAATGAAGCCAAACATGAAGGAGAAGAAGTTGCAGCCGAAGATGCAGCAAATGAACGCCTACTCAAGGCTGTTTCAAGAATGAGTGCTAGGGAAAAATGGATATTCCAGTATATGAAGGAAATCTGAATGCTGAAGAGCTTCTAGACTAGATTAGAGCTCTGGACACATATTTTGACTATGAAGATGTCGAGGAGGACAAAAAGGCCAAATATGCTGTCACACGATTGAAAGGACATGCAACATTGTGGTGGGACGAGCTACAAGATGACAGACGCTGCAAGGGCAAGCAAAAGATCAAGATTTGGGATAGGATGATCACAAAGATGAAGGTGAAATTCATTCCTAGGGATTACCAAATTACTCTATTTCAGAGAATGCAAAATTTGAGACAGAAGATGATGACAGTAAAGGAGTACACTGAAGAATTCTATAGGCTGAACATCAGGGCAGGTCATCACGAAAGTGATGATGAAAATGTCGCCAGATATATGAATGGTCTGAGATACAACATTCAGGATGAGATGAGCATGATGACCATTCAAACGGTGGAAGATGCTTATCAAATGGCTCTGAAGGCTGAAGAGAAGATGAGTCGAAAACAAGGTCAAAGAGGCCGAGGTAGAAGTCAAGCTAGGGGAAAATCAGTTGCCCAGGATAGAAATCAGAAACCCAAGGAAGACTGGAAGAAACCTCAGACTCAGATTGAGAGAGGTGGAAGCTCATAGAGAGGGCAAGATACTGAATAGAAAGGTCAGTATACTGATGGAAACATTTTTCCTCGTACCAGAGGTATAGGAAGAGGAAGAGGTGGAGTGATAAAATGCTTCACGTGCGGAAATAATGGACACAAGTATTATGATTTTCCAGACAGAAAGAAAGAAGGTGGTGGAACTCACATTGCCGAAGCACAAAGGTAGAATGTTGAGGTAGAGGATGTTGAAGGCGGAAGATTGCTGATGATGCGAAAAGTTCTCTTAACGCTAGAGAAGGAGGTGGATAGTTCAGTCCAAAGAAACAAACTTTTTCCGACTGCTTGCAAAACCAAGGACAGGGTATGCAAAATCATTGTGGACTGTGGTAGCACAGATAATCTTGTTTCTACAGAGATGGTAGAAAAGCTGGAGCTGGAGACGATTGAACACCCAAGTCCATACAGGGTTTCGTGGCTACAAAAAGGACACCAGGTAAATGTCACTAAACAATGTTTAGTTGAGTTTAAAATAGGATGGTATAAAGATGAAATACTCTGTGATGTCATTCCCATGGATGTTTGTCATCTATTGTTGTGTATACCATGGCAATATGACATAAATGTGATTCATGATGGGAGGAAGAACACATACACCCTAGAGAAGAATGGGAGAACTCAAATGTTACTTCCAACCAAAGATAAAGAGGTAAAACCTGAAGTAAGCAACACTGTATTTCTCATGAGTGGGAAGGAACTTCTTAAGGAGGTTAAGAAGAAGGAGGAACCACAATTCATTGTGGTTAGGAAGCCAAAGATTGTTTTAACCAGCACACGGGTAGATGATTTACCAGAAGAGGTTCAGAAATTGATGGAAGAGTTCGCTGACATAGTAGTGGATGAACTGCCTTGTTCATTGCCACCGATCAGAAGTGTGAGTCATCATATTGATCTCATACCTAGAGCTAGTTTTCCAAACAAAGCAGAGTACAAATTGACGCCGCGGTAGAATGAAGAATTCAAAAGATAGGTCCAGGACATAATGGACAAAGGGTTGGTTAGAGAAAGCTTGAGTCCATGTGCTGTTCCGACAGTGCTCAGTCCGAAGAAAGACGGAGGTTGGAGGATGTGTACTGAATCAAGAGCAATCAACAAGATAACCATCAGGTACGGATTTCCATTTCCAAGAAGGGATGATCTAATGGATTGCTTGAGTGGGGAATTTTTTTTTTCGAAGATTGACTTGAAAAGTGGATATCACCAGATTCGTATGAGAGAAAAAGATGAATGGAAGACAACCTTCAAGACTAATGAGGGGTTGTATGAATGGCATGTTATTCCATTTGGCTTAACAAATGTGCCAAGTACCTTCATGCGATTGATGAATGAAGTCCTGAGGGATTTCATCGAAAAATTTGTCATTGTGTATCTTGATGACATACTGATTTTCAATAAAACAAAAGCAGAGCATCTGAAACATTTGGCTACAGTGATGAAGAGATTACAGCAAGAGAATCCGCTGATAATTATGAAGAAATCCTATTCATGAAGACAGAGCTCATTTATTTGGGGTTTGTTATTTCTGCAGATAAGTTGAGGATGGATCCATATAAGGTGAAGGTAATTAAGAATTGGCCATCACCAAAGAGTATGTTTGAGGTGAGAAGTTTTCGTGGATTGGATAGTTTCTACCGGAAGTTCATCAGGAATTTCAGTGGAATTAGTGCACCAATGATGGACACAGTGAAGGAGAGACACAAATCTTTTCACTCGACAGAAGAGGCGGAGAAAATATTCAATTTGTTGAAGAAGAAAATCATAGAACAACCAATTCTGGTGTTTCCTGATTTCCAAAAGACATTTCAAGTAAAATGTGATGCAAGTGGATTTGCAATAGGGGAAGTCTTAAGTCAAGAAGACAGGCCGATAGCATACTTCAATGAGAAGCTGAATGAAGAAAAAGTGAAATACTCCATGTATGACAAGGAGTTCTATGCTATTGTTCAGGCATTGAAGCAATGGAGACATTATTTAATTCCTAAGGAGTTTGTCTTATACAGTGACAATCATGCTTTGCAATTTGTGACTCAATAGGAGAAGTTGAATCAAAGACATGTTAAATGGGTTGAATACATGTAGAACTTTACTTTTGTAATTAAACATATTTCTGGTATTGCTAACAAAGTTGCTGATGCTTTGAGCAGGAAATGTTTGCTGTTGCAGGAGTTCAGAGTCAAAACACTGGGTTTTGATGATCTCAGGGACATGTACAGAGATGATCCAGATTTTAAAGAGGCGTATGAAGCAATTGAGAATCCAATTCTCAGGGACAGAAGCAAGTGGACATAATACATGATCCAGGAAGGGCTACTGTTTAAGGGTAATCAACTTTGTATTCCAAAATGCTCCATGAGGGAGAATTTGCTGAAGAAAAAACATAGTGGAGGATTGGCCGGACATTTCGGTCATGAAAAGAGATTCTCAAAGTTGGATGAGTCATATTTTTGGCTAGGAATGAGAGCAGACGTCAAAAGATTCGTGGACAGATGCAGAATTTGTCAGCATTCAAAAGGGAAGAGGTAGAATACAGGCTTTTATCAACCGTTACCCATACCTGACAAGCCGTGGGATGCAGTAAGCATGGATTTCATATTGGGGCTGCCGAGAACACAAAGAGGGTTCGACTCGATCTTTGTAGTGGTGGATATATTTTCTAAGATGACACATTTCATACTGTGTCAGAAAACCAGTGATGCAACTCACATTGCGAATCTGTTTTTCAAAGAAGTCATTCGACTTCATGACTTACCAAGGAGCATAGTTTCAGATCGAGACACCAAGTTCGTAGGACGTTTCTCGAGAACCTTATGGAAGAAGCTAGGAATGAAATTGTAGTTCAATTCAGCTTATCATCCTTAGATGGATGGACAAACAGAAGTTGTGAATAGAAGTCTGGGAGACTTGCTAAAGAGCTTGGTGACAGAAAACCACAACCAGTGAGACAACATATTACCATAGACAGAGTTTGCTTACAACGATTCAATCAATAGAAGCACAGGACAGAGTCTGTTCCAAATTGTTTATGGGACGCAACCAAGAGGAGTTTCTGAATTGAGAGATTCAGAACAGACTGCGACTAGAAGTTCTAGTGCAGAGGATTTTGCAGAAGCAATGAAGGAACTTCACAGCCAGGTGAAGGAGCGATTGCAGAACTCGAGCCAAGAGTATAAGCACATAGCATATCAACTTAGGAGACAATTTCAATTTGAGGTTGGTGATTTGATTCTGGCACATCTGAGAAAGGAAAGGTTCCTGAAGGGGACATATAAACAACTGAAGATGAAGAAGATCAGACCATGCAAGGTCTTGAAGAAATTTGGGGCGAATGCATATGAGATTGAATTACTCAATGGGATCGAAATTTCTCCGATATTCAATATCTCAGATTTGTACCCTTATAAAGATGAGGAAGCAGGAGCAGGTAGTGAACAAACAGAAGTTCAGTGGATAAAATAGATCCCAGTTGCAAAGAAGCCACAGATGGAAAACATATTGGACAAAAGAGTTAGCAAGAAGACTAGGCGAAAGGAATATTTTGAATACTTGGTCAAGTGGAAGGGACATCTAGTTGAAGATGCCAGCTGGGAGAATGAAGCATAGATCCAGAAGCATGGACAGACTGTATGAGAGCTCATGGATAGGATCCCATGGAAATTTTCTAGCGAGGGAGTATGATGCAGGAGCATTTCCAACAACAAGCGAGCGTGGGACAAAACGCCAACGCATTTTGGCACATGATGAATTGTTTGAAATATTTTGAAGTTTGATACGCCAAACGTAAATGAAACAATTAAGAGAGGGTGTACTTGTAGATTGTAATCAGACCTTGAGCGTCCCGCTCTCGTCTGAAGGACTAAGAGGCATTTATGCTAGTAAATATAAGTAGGTAGCTTTGAATTCTTAGATTAGACAGTTTTAGGAGCCGGAGGGAAAACGGATATAGACACCCTCACTTGTATCATTGTAGCATTAACAACATTATCAAGATAGAGCATAGGAGAAGCAGAGAGCTGTGTAGAATAATTCCATGTACAGAAGTTCTGGATTAATATAAAGAGCTTTGATTCAGACTCATGGTGTTATGCTTGTTCTCTGTGGATGCATGTTGAATGTTATGCTCATGTTGTTTTACTCTTTCTGTTGTACATTTTCTTTTATGCTGTACATGAATGATTTCTTGTTAAATGTATGAAATCTGAAGAGAGGGAGAGTAAGGAATGGGTTTCAATTATTTCTCTGTCTGAGAAGAGTTTTCCTGCAAGGAGCGCAATGAAGTGTCCTCAAGGAGTGCATTGACAAAGGTTCAGATTTTCATATTTGAAAGCTTAGTAGAGATAACAATTACTCTCATTTTCTGCAGAAGTGCAAGTTGAGCACAGGAGCCGTGCAAAGTGTGCGCTGGCTGAGCAGAATCTCAGAGTTTACAACCTGAGAGAAGAATTGAAGGACTGTTGTTGCAAAGAGAGTGCATAGAGTCTAAGAACTCAAATACTTGGAAGTATTTGAAGAGTTTCCGCAAGGAGTGCATGCAGGAGTCCTTTTGAAGACTCGAGCTTGTGGTAAAATCTTAGAAGAGTTAGTGCCTTGAGGTGTTGAAGGGATATGTAATAATCCGTGTTACAGGTGGAGGAGTTATGGTAAAGAATACTTTTTTCATTTCACAGGAGTTGTTAAGGAGGCATTGGACAGTTGGAATCCTATGTGGAGAATTCGTGAAGTAGCGAGAGCCGTCAGATCTCACAGAGTAGCAGGGGAGTTACGGCGAGTGTTTTCAAGCACAAGCTCAGGAGAAATAGGGCCATAGATCCAAGACAACGAGGGCCATTAGATCTCTCGCGCAATATCATTTCAGGATTTCGTGAGTTGAAGGGTCGAAAGATTTGCATCAAGATTCACAAAATCGCGAAAGGCAAAGTCCCGAAAGGGCGAGATTTGATCTGAGCCGTCCATTGTGTTATCACTCCAGAAAACTCTCCTAGGCTGTAAGTCAGAGATGCCTGGTAACTAACTCTTTTTGGAAATATTTTCTTAATATTTGATGT
>JASDQU010817921.1:2626-26106 GCA_032191745.1 Picea mariana
CCGCATCATCTTGCCATATCACCTGCCAGGTGGCTGTACGGATTGCCATGTGCTTGTACAGACTGCCACATGGCACTTTTCCATTAGTCCACAGAGTGACCGAAAAACGCGAAAAATTAGTGACATGTGGTAGCCTCTAGTGCTGCCACATCATCATGTTGATGTCATCATGACACATGTCTCCCTCTGTGTGTGCCACATACCCTGTATTGAAGTTGATGTCATCCATACTGATGTTGACGTCATCAATACGGATATTGACTCATCCCTGCTGATTGGGCTAGGTTACCAAAACTTTGACTGTGAATATCTTTTGATCCGTAACTCTATTTGACGAACAATTTATGTCGTTGGAAAGCTTGTGACGCGCTCTTCGTAACGATGCCAATTTCATTGAGTTTTGAGGACTTTTAATTTTTTCCCTTTCTCTGTCTGCTGAGGCCATTTCTGAGCTTCTTGAGGTGCTTCTACGAATTCTAAGTTATCCTTAAACTTCTCTGGATCCTTTTTGGATCACGCCTTCGCACTGAGAGCTTTTTGGACCACCAAAAGCTTTCATCAATCAACAGATAAGTGAGGGAAGAGTTCACTTACCTATCTTTCTCAATCCATTTTGCCTTAATTGGATGTGTGCCCTTTAAGCCCACTCAAAGATAATAAACATCGCCCCTGCGTGAAGTCCTCGTCCTTCTTTCCAGGATGATATCTTCCTTCAACTTGTCCAAGTACTTAGAAGCAAACTCATCAACTGAAGGTATTAAAACTTCCTCACCATGATCCATGATCATGGGAGGCTAAAAAAGTTTCAAGTTTTCCACATTTACAACTGAGTAGATCTACATATAAGGTGGAAGATCTAAACGAAAAGCATAAGTGTCGCTTATGTCCAAAATAGTGAAGAGTCCATATCAGATAGGCTTGATTTTCTTTCCTTCACCCTTCAACCGCTCCTTGTTGATGTGAAGCCATACCTGGTCTCCATACTGGAGATGATGATCAATCTTGTGTTTGTCATGTCAAGCTTTATATTGTGCTTGAATCTTCTCCAATTGTTCCCTGACTGCTTGGTGTACTTGTTGGATCCTTTGAATGAACATGCAGGCCATGTCTTCATTTCTTTCTTCATTTGAATCGACATATTTCCCATACATCAAGTCCAAAGCGACCTTAGGAAAATACCCAAAACATGTCTCAGATGGCGAAGACCGAGTGGAGGAATGCAAGGCTCGATTGTAAGCACAATGCATATAGGGTATATGTTCATCCCACAACTTGGGATGCTTGTTGCAGTAGCCTCGAAGCAAAAGTACCACTGTTCGGTGAACAACCTATGTTTGTCCATCATTCTCCACAAGTTTGTCCAAAAATCTCCAAGGAGTCAAGTATCTCAATCCGAGATGATGGATATGGGTAATCCAAAGTGAACCCAAACATACTGAAAGAAGAGATTAGCAGTATTCTTAGCAGTGATCTTCTTTTTACATATTATCAAAATACACATCTTGCTAAACCTATCCACTACTACATACAAATAGTTATGACCCCTTTTCGATATTGGTAAACCCCCTACAAAATCCATGGAGATACTCTCCCATGGATGGGATGGAACACGAAGTGGTGAGTATAGCCCCAATTTTCTATTGGGCCTACAGGTAGAACACATCACACACCCCTTTACATATTTATTTACAATTTCTTTCATTTGAGGCTAGTAACAAAACCTTTGTAGATGAGCCATAGTTTTTCCTACACCAAAATGCCCAGACACAAGAGAAGTGTGAGCTTCTCGTATTACATGGACTTGTTCACCTATAGGAACATAACTTTCCAAGATGGTAGAGTAGTTTTCCCTGTAGACAATAGTTCTCTACCAATACATCTTTAAAATCTTCACCAACGTCATATTGTTCCACATAGCTATCATGGGATAAAGAAGTATTCTTCAAAATAATAGAAGCAACAATATGAGGTCTAGAAAGCATATCAACTACCTTGTTACTTGTACCCTTTTTGTATTTGATTACCAAATGAAATTGTTGAAGAAAACCCATCCACCTGTAATGTCAAGATTGTTGCAGCTTGGTTTGTGCTTGGAGATACTGTAAGGGTTGATGATCTGTATGTATGATTGTTTCCTTCCCTTACAAGTAGTGCTTCCATTTTTTTACACTTTCAACTAATGCATACAACTCTTTATCCTATGTAGGATAATTAACAACAACTTGGTTAAAAGTTTCAGAGTGGTAACAGATAGGCTTACGATATTGTATCAATATTGCACCCATGGCGTATCCGCTGGAATCTGTCTTGATCTCAAAAGGTTGTTGAAGATTCGACAGTTCTAATATTGGTGTGGTATTGATCTTTTTCTTCAAAGTATCGAAGGCTTTTTGTTGCTTTCCTCCCCACTGAAAAGTGTTCTTCACACTGGTTAAGGAATGCAAAAGGGTTGCATTGAAAGATAAATTTTCTATGAATCTCCTCCAATACTGAACTGCAACCAAGAAGCTCCGTGTTTCGGTTACAGTTGTGGGCTCAGGCCAATTTACAATTACATCAACCTTGGAAGGATCAATTTTCAATTGTCCTCCTCCTACAATATGACCTAAGTACACTAGTGCAGTCTTGCCAAATTCACATTTGTACAATTTTACATACAACTTTTCCCTTTGCAAAGTATCCAATGCTTGGTTTACATGCCCTACATGTTCATTCCAAGTCCTACTGAATATAAGAATGTCGTCTAAATATACAAATACAAAATCATCTAAAAATGGCCTGAATACATCATTCATCACACGCATGAAGGTTGTCGGAGCATTACAAAGCCCAAACGACATAATTAACAACTCAAACAATCCATGTTTGGTTTTAAAGGCAGTTTTCCATGCATCTTGTTCTGCAACCCTGATCTGATGGTATCTACTACACAAATCCAACTTAGTGAAATAAACAACATTGTTTAATTGATAAAGTAAATCATCTATACGAGGAAGAGGGTATCAATTTTTCACTGTGATTTTGTTTAAGGCTTGATAATTGACACACATTCGCCATGTGCCATCCTTCTTTGGCACCATCACGATCAGAGAACCACAAGGAGATGAACTGGGCTTGATGACCCCTTGATGCAATAAGCCTTGAACTTGCTTTTTGATTTTTGTCATCTCTACAACCGACATCGTGTACATGCCCACATTAGGAAGAGGATAATCTTGGTGAATATGTATTTCATGTTGGATTTCCCTGTGAGGAGGTAATTTGTCTGGTTCCTGAAAGATGTCATCATACTTAGAAACAATATCAATTAATTCTTTCTTATGAGAAGGATCACATCCTTGGAAGGTGTTAGATGTTTCAACATCCTTTTCTCTTACGACCATGAGTACACATCTCTTATTAGTGTTTACAAGTCTCTTCAATTGTCCTGCACTAACAAGTGTTTTGTTTACCTTCATGTTATGGGCTCTAACAATATATTCCACTCCCCCTTTAGTAAGGTGATATTTATTCTCATGATGAAAGAAGACTACTTTTCTATCATAAAGACAAGGACTCCCTAGCACTATGCCACATATATCAAGTGATACAACATCCAAATCCACTTCATCAATCAACTTTGAAGCAATAGCAAATCTGACCCTACACTACTTGGTGACATTAAGTTTTGCTTTATCACATACCCAACCAAGAGGATAAGGCTTTGGATGTGGTTTAGTTTCAAGACCCATCTTTTTGACAAGTGCTTTAGATATCAAGTTTACTTGGGAACCCAGATCAAACAATGTATCTATCTTAGTGTGCCTAGATACAACTCTTATATGAAATAATTCATTCATTTTTCTTTCATCATCATGAGATTCATTATTGGAATCTAAACTAGCATGAAGTGAATCTTTACCTTGTACTCCAACTGTTGTGATATTTTCCTCATCTCCTGAATTGGAACCAAGATCTTGTTACACTGTAGCAACAGTTTTTCTCTTCCCCTTTCCACCGAATTGTTTCGAACTTTTCTCTGGATGTAATTTCCAATAGTGTTCATTATCGTGACCATTCTTCTTGCAATGAGTGCAAGATGGCTTTCCTTCTTCCCTCTTTACATTAGCAGTCCTTTTGTCCTTCCTTTGAAACTTTCTTTTAAATTTCTTATGTGGGAACTTGGAAGGTTTCTTTGTGGGATCTTCTTGAGCATGCTTTCCCCTGTTCTCAAGGTGAGTGGCTTGCACACAAACTTTGTCAAGACTGGTGGGATTAAACAACAATAAAGTATGACGAGTATAATTGTGAAGTGCACCAATTTGCTTCATTAAAGTTTCATAAGAATATAAAGGAATGTTTAATGCAAGAGATTTCTTCCTAAATTCTTCCGTGAAACTTTATACAGTTCGACCTTTACTTTGTCTTAAAGTTTGTCATTCCATCATTGCTTTATGTAAATAACCCAATGGGTAAAATTGCTTCTTTATTGTTGATTTAAATTCCGACCATGAGGAAAGAAGATTACCACACTTACTTATGTCATGAAGTTTGCTATCCCACCATACGAGAGCAATGCCTTCCAACCGAAGAGAGGCCAATTACACTTTAACTTCCTCTTCATCAATCTGTTGAACTCGACAGTATACTTCAACCTGTCGGATCCAATTATCTAGCTTTGCAGGATTAGCATCTCCATTAAACATAGGTAAAACAAATTTTACATCAAGCTTTAATAATGGTTTCTTAAAAGAAGCTTCATGGCTAGAATGATGAGAACGATGAGAATGATCAGAGGAAGAAGAAATAGACTTCGATGGTAAAGATGGAGGCTCAGGAGGGTCTCCTCCATCCCCTTGATTCACTGAAGCATTTTCATCCACTGATGCTTCCTTTTTCTTCCCTTTCTTTTCCATTCTCTTCTCATAATCTCCATACATTTTCTCGACCATATCTGACATGCGATAGAAGACCATATGGAAATTTTTATCCTGTTCATCATGCTTGTCCTCTTCATCCATTTTCTTCCTTTGGCATGCACGACCAACTTTGGGGTTGCAAGTCTTAAGTGTTCCTTCACCCTATTTATGCTTGGCCCTAGTAAGCATTCACACTCAACAATTCAAATCAAAGACCATTGCTTTGATACCAACATGATCCATAATCTTTTCATCAATGTGACTTATCAAAGAATTGTATTAAATGAGCATAAATTGAAATGCACCATAAAGAAGGAAAACTCCATGATAAAGAGACATACAAATCAGATCTAAACACAAAAACTTGATAACGGAGTTCGTCCCTGGTGGACTATGTCTCTGGGTCCTGCTCTCAAATGGGTATGCCTTTTTATTAACTCAGTAAAAGAATTTGGCAAAAAACATAAGTATACGTCATTTTCGAGTTAAGTTGCAGAAGCTTTGCTCATATCAAAAAACAAACAACAACACTAAATTCGTGGCATCGAAGTACCCAAAAACGACTGTCTCCACGCCTTGATCTGAGTTTGGCACTTTCAGCCCCAAGAGAAATTCTGTCTCGTTTTCCATGCCTGCAACCTACAATAAATTAACGAAATTTGTCTTGAAATCTGTGCTCGACCATACCATTGCGCGTCCTAGTCCTTCCCCCCATGCACTGGCAGAAATCAAAATTCAAATAAAAAAGGTGGCCGGATTAACCAATGGGACCGTTTGGTCCAACGGTTGGTGGAGGAAATTTAAAGAGTGTTTGTTAAGGAGGTCCCGAGGAAGAACCTGTGACCCTCCCCTTTTAATACATTGTTTGTTATATATATTGCCAACATATAAACCGTGGGATCCTTGCTAACTCTGGCGATGGCGTTACATTTGGTGGTAAGTGCTTTCAACCGGCCAGATATGACAGGATAACTATTTAAATATGGCGCATTGGGCCAACCTTTTTTTTTTTTAAATGTTCAGTTGTTGGACGTGTTAAATTATGAGCTTGATTTCTTATGCGGATTAATTCTTTTATTTTCTTCAGTACTTTGATTTCATCTTAATACACTTCAACAATTCCAAATCATAATTGAATAGCAATAATTGTGTAGATAAGTAAACATGCATATCAACAACACATATACACTAGGGAAACCCTGTACGGGGAGAAAAATCCAACAAACAATATTCCTTTATTGCATTAATAATGTAAGATCTCTTACAAATATCCACCATGAATGTTCTGCTCTCAAAGAACTTGCCAAGATGACTCTAACATGACAAAGACTTACAAGACCTTGTTGAAATACACCTCTAATATGCTGCCTCTTTATCACTGATGTGCTCCTCTATTACTTCACCTTCAACCTACATATGAAAACTGTGTTTCAAAACTATGTTGCAGAACCGTTTGAAGAGAGGGTTTGACCTCTTCTTATATAGACTGAAGAGGGGAAGAGGGGAAGCTCGAAATAGTAACCTGATTGCATGCATTAAACATAACTCAGCTTCATGTTTTAGTTCGAACTTAGAACTAGACTTGAGATTGGTTAGAACTCAACTTTACACTTTAGTTCAAACTTAGAACTAGACTTGAGACTGGTTACAACTCAGCATTATACTTTAGTTCAAACTTAGAACTAGACTTGAGACTGACATGCTTTAGTNATAGAACTAGACTCAAGACTTTAGTTGCAACTCAACATTACACTTTAGTTCTAACATAGAACTAGACTCAAGACTTTAGTTACAACTCTTGACAAGGCAATTCAAAATTCTCTTCATGGTGGATAATGTTTACACGTGCCAACGCATTAGATCAATACAATTACATCATTTGCAATATTAGGAATATCGTTTGTTTCTAACTCATAGGAATTTTATATTCAACCTAACATTTGCTAGATGCCTTGACTTTTGCTCATGGCTCACAAGGTTTGACTAGGCTCACAGAGGTTGTATGTTCCCCTTGACTTTTGCACTAGTTTGTCTGTGCTCACAGAGGTTGTACGTTCCCCCTGACTTTTGCACTAAACTGTCTATGCTCACAGAGGTTGTAGGTTCCCCCTGACTTTTGCATTAGACTCACATAGCNCATTGTGAATTTGCCTGCTACCACGTGGCGGCCTTTCATTGGCCCACGTCACCACACTGCACGGTCATGCCACATCATCCATGCCGCATCAACTTGCCATGTCACATGTCGGGTGGCTGTACGAATTGCCACGTGGTTGTACGGACTCCCACGTGGCACTTTTCCATTGGTCCATGGACTAACTGAAAAACACCAAAAATGAGTGACACGTGGTAGCCTCTGTTGTTGCCATGTCATCATGTTGATGTCATAATGAAACGTGTCACCCTCTACATGTGCCACGTACCCTATACGGATGCTAATTTCATCTGTATGAATGCTGACACCAGTAGTACGGATGTTGACTCATCCTTGCTAACTGGGGTAGGTTGACCAAAACTTTGACTATGAATATCTTTTGATCTGTAACTCCGTTTGATGAGCCGTTTACACCGATGGAAAGATTGCAATGCGCTCTTCATTATGATGCCAATTTCACTGAGTTTTGAAGACTTTGAATTTTGTTTCCCTATGAGCCACATCATTGATACTGAGCTTTCTTGTCATGGAGAAGCAAGAGGTCAGCAGGTTTGGCAAGATGCCATGACCAAACAGTATCGGTCCATCATGAAGAATTATGTGTGGGATATTGTTCTGAGACTAAAAGGGAAGTCTGTAGTGACTTCCAAGTGGATCTATAAGATCAAACATGCAACTGATGGAAGTGTCGAGAAGTACAAAGCAAGATTTGTGGCTAGAGGATTCTATGAGGTGGAGGGAATAGATTATGAGGAGACATTTGCTTCCATTGCTTGATGCACTTCCATCCATATGATTATTGCACTTGCAACATCCATGGGTTGGAGACTACATTAGATGGATGTAAAGATAGCCTTTCTCAATGGAGAAATCGAGGAAAAAGTTTGCATCGAGCATCCAAATGGATTTGTGATACATGAGAAGGAGTCTCATGTGTGCAGGTTGAAGAAAGCCCTGTATGGACTAAATCAAACGCCTCATGCATGGTATGAGAATATTGATGGATACTTGATGAGTTTGGGCTTCAACAAGATTGTTGTTAATCCCAACCTATAATACAACATTGTTGGTGACGAGTCCCTGATTTTGGTCCTATATGTTCATGACTTATTCCTCATCGGTTAAGAAAGCCTTATTGTTGAATGCAAATGTGCATTGGTTTCTGAATTTGAGATGAAGGACCTTGGTATGATGCACTACTTCTTGGGACTAGAAGTGTGGCAAAGGACTGATGAGATTCTCCTGAGTCAAGGGAAATACACAGTGGAGATATTGAAGAAATTTGGGATGACACTGCAAGCCCTTGCCTACACCGATGGTGATGGTTCTAAAGAAACTGAGCGAGACTTCTTCTGATTCAGGCGAGATTGATCCACATCTTTACAGACAACTGATTGGATCATTGATGTATTTGGTTAACACCAAACCTGATATATGTTATGTAGTGAATGTACTCAGTTAGTTTATGAGTCACCCAAGACAGACACATTGGATAACAGCGAAGCATGTGTTGAGATATTTATGAGGCACAATTGGTTATGGCTTGAGATATCCCTTCGGTGTAGACATGAGATTGCCGGGATATGTCAATGCAGATTGGGCAAGGAGTGCAGTGGATCGGAAGAACAACTCATGTTATTGTTTTACTTTGGGATCTGCCATGGTTTCCTGATGCAGCAGGAAACAAACTCATGTGGCTTTGAGTACCACAGAAGCATAGTACATTTCATTATGTGTGGCAATCCGGGAAGTAGTGTAGATTTGCAAGCTCCTTGCAAATTTATTTGGACATTAGATGGATTCCACCGTTATCCATTGCGATAACCAGAGTTGTGTGAAGCTCTCCGAGAATCATGTGTTTCACGATAAATCGAAACACATCGAGATCAAATACCATTACATCAAAGATATGGTGTAGAGGAAAGCAGTACATGTGAAGTACCTTTCTACACACGAGCAAGTTGCAGATGTCTTCACCAAACCACTTGCTAGGACAAAGTTCGAGTACTTCCGTGAGAGACTTGTTCTGGTGGAGAATGCCTCCCTGGCTGAGAGGGAGTCTTGATGATTGCAGCTTCATGAGACATTCTCGAGATCATACTCCTCTAAACTGAGTTGAGATGATCTGTGAGAATGCCCNAGTTGAGTTGACTTGAGATGGCTCTCCAGTTCATACTCTTATCGATTTAGTTGAGTTGATATGTTTCAAAGTGACGTCCCCTATGGTTGAGCACATGTGGACTTGTCCCTAGTGGCAAAGCACTAGAGTATGTGTGTGAGAACCCTTGCTATATTGTCAAAGAGTAAGACTATTGTGAAACCCTAATTTGTATTGTAAAGGGTACAAGTCAGCTCTACTATGTAAAGATAATTAATATTGTGGAAAAGATTAATTATATTATTGAATTGTACAAGTCGGCCCTATTGTGCCAATAGACACATCTATTGTTAAGTTAGGTCATGTATTTATTAGAGAGTTAGATCCCCATTGTGGATCACTCACTCATTCATCTCATTAAATCAACGCCTACTTGTAGGGTTGAAGTGCACACTTCTCTTGGGCGCTATCTTTCTTGGTCATAGAGCACCATATTGTGTGCACTTGGGTTTATGGTGTGAAGGTTCTTCTCTTGACAAGATAGTAAAGGGTTGTTGGGTTTTTCCCTTGATTGAGAATGGTTTTCCTAGGATAATTTATGGTGTCTTGTGCATGGTTATTCTTCTTGTGATTTTGGTTTACTACAACTATTGTATTGTTGTTGCACTGTCTATGGTTCAAGTTAATGCTAAAACATAAATAAAATACATGTGCTTGTGATTCAAGTGGATATCGGTGGCCACCCACCTTGTCCAACTAGCTCAAAACAATTTTCTGGCAATTTTGGTAATTTACTATTTTTAGCAGTTTTAAACTTTTGGGGCCATTTTGCGGCACTAAATGATGTTTTTGGGAAAATGGGGAGCCATATGAAAATTCCCTCAATACTGCCTCCAAAATGAATTTCCTCGACGATACCTTTCCAATGGGCTATCATGCACCTAAAACGGAGATCGTATGCAAAAGTTACAACCCCGGGAAGTTGATGTACTAACTTACCCAAATGGGGCCCACATGACTTTTGGCGCTTCATCTCCTAGGGTTCGGTTTTTGGATGTCTAAGGTTTTTGGCATTCCTGTTTATTGTAAAAAGGCCTTAAGAGCCTCATTGTAATCATCTTCTTGCAAATGCGAGTAGCTGTCACATCTCTTCCTAGAGATAAGTTGCCACCATTCTAGCAAGTCTTTCACTCTGTATTTTTACAGTCTCTGTACATTTATTTCATTAATAGAAATCATGTATTACTGTATCTCTTTGTTTATGGTTGCATCTCTGATACATTTATGTTATATTATTGGATATCTGTGATATCTCTGTGCATTTCTTTATTATATCTCTGCTCTCATTTCATGTCGAAAATAATCTAGATCAGTGGTATCAGAGTAGGCTGCTCTTGATCGTTTTTTTTCAGTGCATGTCCCCGACGAGGTCCAAGTATAGCAAGTTGGGTCTCAAGCTTGTCTCTCTTGAAGACAATCGCTCTCGCATGCCCAAGAAACCCTCTGTGGCGGAAGAAAAGAAAAACGACGGAGCATACGATTCTATCAATCTGTTGCTCGAGCAAGCTCTCACGCAACAGAGGGATGAAATGATGGAGAATTTTTCCCACATCCTTCAACGCCTGCTGATAGAAACATGTGCATCTTCATTAAACAACCACTATGTAAGCACCTCTCCTTTCAAGGTACAAGTTAATTTTGATATCCATGTATTTGAAAATCAGATAGATGCGGATGCCCTAAACAAATGGTTAAATCTTTTAGAAGGTTATTTCTCTGTTCATAATTTTTCCGACAGGGAAAAGATCACCTTCGCACTCCTTAAATCTCTCCCCCATGTCAAACATTGGTGGGAAACTTATTGGGAGAAAAGTTCCACATAGGAGTCTGGAGTATATGGGGTCGAGCCCACTTGGGATTTTTTTGTGGGTGCGGTAAAGGAACAATATTACCCTGTTGGCAACTATGAGGACCAGTACATGAGATGGACCACACTGCGGCAAGAGAGGGGCCAAGCAGTTCCAGAGTTCACCAATACCTTCCATACCTTGCGCACCAAGCTGGGTATCAAAGACTCCGAACAAGAATTGGTTCTGAAATACCGTGGGGCTCTACACAGATACATCCAAACTGAAATGGATTTTCTGGATATCTCATCACTCGGTGTTGCTTATCGATATGATGTTAAAATTGAGCAAAAATTTAAGCACTGGAACAAACAGGAGTTCGGGTTTGCAAATCCGCAACAACCAAAGTATGACAAAGACGGCCCTAACAAACAGTCTCCCAAAAACCAGTCCAACCCATAGGAAAAGAAGGGTCACGGGAAGACAAAGAAGGACACCAGAAAATGGTGCTATTTCCACAAAAGCCCCTGGCACAACAACGATGAATGTCGCTCAAAACAGTCATTGGTGGTCGAGATCAAAGACAAGGAGCCGAACCCTATTTCTGAAAATATTGGTAAAGGACAGATCATTGATGCAGACTCCACTGCTATTGTCGTGACCGCAACAATTCAACCAGAAGAACCAATAGATCCTGAAGAGGGGGAGTGCCTTTTTCATTCATAGATGTGGGTGAAGGGGACCCCGCTATATTTTATTGTTGATAGCAGAAGCCAGAAGAACCTCATCTCGGTCGAGGTCGTTAAACAATTGGGATTGCCGACAACACCACACCCGCAGCCATACAACATCGGGTGGCTTCGCCAAGGACGAGATCTTCGTGTCAGCCAACAGTGTCGATTGTCATATGACATCCAACCATTTAAGGATGAGGTATTATGTGATGTTGTCCCACTGGATGTCTGTGATGTTCTCTTGGGCCAACCATATATGTGGAGACACCATGTTGTTTATGAGTCTCGACCCCGCAGTGTCATTGTTTCTCTAGGGGTCATCTCTACAGAATACTAGAGGTAGTTCCGACTATTGTTCCACCTAAACAATGTCGCAAGGTAGTATCTCATACTGCAAAATTCAGCTTCTTCATAATCTGTTCAAAAGGGGAATAGAAGGACACTGCAACCACTATAGCCTCGCTCCAAGCACCTTCTATCCAATAGAAGCAGGTCAACAAGGTTGCAACAAAGCGTACAAATTCCTTCTGCACACCATCCTCTCGTGTAGCTCGATTTGTTGAACAAGCTCAGCCTCAACATGTCCGTGACAGACTTCCACAAACTGAGCAATGTGACGTCTCCAACAAGGCAAGCAACTCGCCAAGATTTAGATTCAACAAACTTTTTTTCCTCACCCCCGGGCACTCAAATCAATGGATACCATTGCTTCCTAAGGACGAAGCATTGATCTAGGTGGATATCGATGGCCACCCACCTTTTCAAACTGGCTCAAAACAATTTTCTGGCAATTTTGGTAATTTACTATTTTTAGCAATTTTAAACTTCTGGGGCCATTTTGAGGCCTTAAACGACGTTTTTGGGAAAATGAGGAGAAATATAGAAGTTCCTTTGATATTACCTCCAAAATGAATATCCTCGACGATACCTTTCCAACGGGCTATCATGTGCCTAAAATGGAGATCGTATGCAAAAGTTACGAGCCCGGGAAGTTGATGTACTAACTTACCCAAACGAGGCCCACATGACTTTTGGCACTTCATCTCCTAGGGTTAGGTTTTTGGATGTCTAGGTTTTTTGGCATTCTTGTTTAATGTAAAAAGGCCTTCAGAGCCTCATTGTAACCATCTTCTTGCAAATGTGAGTAGTTGTCACATCTCTTCTCAGAGATAAGTTGCCACCATTCTAGCAAGTCTTTCACTCTGTATTTTTGCAGTCTATGTACATTTCTTTCATTAATAGAAATCGTGTATTATTGTATCTTTGTGTTTATGGTTTCATCTTTGATACATTTTTGTTATATTATTGGATATCTGCGATATCTCTGTGCATTTCTTTATTATATCTTCGCTTTCATTTCGTGCCGAAAATAATCTAGATCAACTTGAGCTAGCATTTAAAACTCAACATCCACTCGAAGAACTCATGCAAGTTCAAGACCAGAAAGCAGCCCGAGTGTGTCTCTTGTTCAAAGGCAAAGAAGAAGGCATGAGGAAGACATATTGCAAGGTGAACTCAAGAAAATAAAGCCACCTACTTTCAATGGTGAGCACAAGAAAGGAGAAGAGGCAGAGGCTTGGCTATTGGAAATGAAGAAATATTTCCAGTTGCATGACTACGCATCCCGAGTAGAAGCTAGGATTGCCACCTACCACTTGTAAGGAAAGGCAACCATGTGGTGGGATCAACTTAAGAAGGGAAAGAACCTCGATGAGAAAAGGATCTCATGGAGGTAGTTCAAATTATATTTCAAAGAGAAATATTTGTTCGGGCATTACTATGAGAGAAAGATGAAGGAGTTCTTTGAACTCAAGTTTGGAACCATGACAATGGAAGAATATGAGAAGCAGTTATTTGAATTGTTGAAGTATGTTGACTTCATCAAGGACAAGAAGGTTAAAATCCAAAGGTTTCTAAGTGGGTTACCCTCTTTCTATAGTGACAAGATTCAATATGACAACCCTAAGACCTTGAAGGAAACCAAAAGGAGAGCAAGGCACCTTTATGAGAAAAGCAAAGGAAGGCCAGTGTTCCAAAAGACTTGGAATGATAGGATGAAAGAGAAAAAGGATCAGAGGAAAAAAGGTTTTAAGCCACCCTTTTTCATAAATAACTCTCAAGCAAGTCAGCAAGGCCAGGCAGCCCAAAATGATCAAAAGAATGTAGATTCATTTGGGAAAAGGCTAAGGCAGCAGCCTGTTCAATGTTGGGGATGTGAGGGGAATCAATTATATAAGGACTTCCCTCATAAAGGAGAAAAAATGAGGACTATCCACAACATTCATGAGGTTGAAACAATGGGAGACATGGGAGGAAGTATGCCAAGGATTTATGCAGCCTTGGACAACAAGCAGGAAGAATATCAATCCCCCATGATCTAGGTGGAAGGAAAGATTGATAACCAACCCATAGCAATTCTAATTACATAGTTACATAATAGCTAGGCATAGTTACATAAATGCTAACATTGTTGAAATATTTCACTTGCAAAGAAGTAACCATAAGAAATATTGATTAGTTCAGCTAGCCATGGGGGCTAAGAGAAAGTTCAATGAATCAATTAAAGATTATCAAATAGACATGAATGGACTCAACACGAAGGTGGATGTAAATATCATACCATTGGGTTCATATGACTATCTAATTGGCATGGATTGGTTGGAAAAACATCATGTTGTCCTAGACTGTTACAACAAGACAATCGCATGTCTTGATGAGGAAGGGCATCAAGGCAAGATTCAAGGCATTCCAAGAGTTGTAGTTGTTAGAGATATTTCAACTATGCAATTGAAGAAGAGCTTCAGGAAGGGATGTCAGGTGTTTACACCCCATATGGAGGTGGCAACCAAAGATAAAGTGGCAAGCATTAAAGACCATCCAGTCTTAAGGGACTTTGAAGACATTTTTAGAGAAATTCCCGTATTGCCACCAGAGAGACATTGATTTCTCTATTGATTTAGTGCCAGGAGTTGCCCCAATGTCCAAGAAACCATACAGAATGGGTACACCAAAATTGAAGGAGTTGCAGATGCAGCTTGAAGAGTTGTTAAAAAAGGGGTATATATGCCCAAGTGTGTCACCTTGGGGAGCCCTGGTTCTGTATGTGAAGAAGAAGGATGGAACCTTAAGGTTGTGTATTGATTTCAAACAACTTAATAAGGTTACCATAAAGAATAAGTATCTTTTACCCATAGTTGATGATTTGTTTGATCAACTAAAAGGTGCAAGAATATTTTCAAAGATTGACTTGAGATCAGGCTATCATCAAGTAAGGATAAGGGAAGAAGACATCTGCAAGACAACATTCAAAACAAGATATGGACATTATGAATTCATGGTAGTGCCATTTGGACTATCAAATGCCCAAACAATGTTTACGTGTTTGATGAATGGAGAGTTCAGGGAGTACCTGAACAAGTTTTTGATTGTGCTCTTAGATGATATACTTGTCTATTCCAAATCAAAAGAGGAACATGAGCAACATTTAATAATGGTGTTACAAGTTTTGAGAGAGCACAAATTATATGCTAAGCTAAGTAAGTGCACCTTTTATGAAAAGAAGATTCATTACTTGGGGCATATAATATCAACAACAGGGATAAAAGTGGATCATGATAAGATAGAGGCCATTAGAGGATGGCCAACGCTAAAGAATGTGACAGAGGTTAGATCATTCATGGGTCTTGTCGGTTATTAATGAAGATTCATAAAAGTTTTTTCAAAGATTGCAAGTCCATTCACTTCTTTGCAAAAGAAGGGTGTGAAGTTCGAATGGATTTCCATGTGTGAAGAGAGTTTTCAAAAATTGAAGGGAAAATTGACAAGTGCTCCAATCTTGAAGATTGTAGATCCAAACAAAGATTTTGTTGTGTGCATCGATGCATGCAAGGAAGGGCTTGGTGGAGTCCTTAGTCAAAAGGATCATGTGGTATGCTATGAGTCCAAAAAATTAAAAGAGCATGAGAGGAATTATGCTACCCATGACTTGGAGTTAGCAGCGATTGTACATGCATTGAATATGTGGAGGCATTACCTCGTGGGTAAGAAATTTGAGCTAAGGACAAAACATTGTGGTCTGAAGCATTTGTTTGGACAACCAACACTAAATGATAGGCAAACTAGGTGGTTGGAATTTTTGAGTGAATATGACTTCGAAATTAAGCACATAAAGGGCAAGGAAAATCAAGTGGCCGGTGCACTCAACAGGAGAGCTCATGAAGTGCATATTGCAGCCATTAGCATGTACAAGGCAGATCTGAATGACAAAATTGTTGTAGTAGAAAATTCAGATCATAACTATTTAAAAATAAAAGAGACATTGCGACAAGGTAATTTTCAACAAAAATTCAATTATTATAAGTTGGAAGAAGATGGAATTCTCAAGTACAAAGGTAAGGTGTATGTGTCAAATTCCAATGAGCAGAAAAAATGCAGTGTTGAAGGAGATGCACAATGTGCCATATGTCAGGCACCCAGGATATCAAAAGATAATTGCAGCAGTAAGAAACCAATATTTTTGGCCAAGAATGAAGAAAGAAGTGGCTAATTACATAGCCAAGTGTCTAGAATGCTAAAAAGTAAAGACTGAACATAGACACCCAACATGTTTGCTACAACCATTACCCATTCCGAAATGGAAGTAGGAAGTTATCTCAGTTTATTTTATTACTAAGCTTCCCATAACAGTGAAGCAACATGATTCCAACATGGTGGTGGTGGATAAGTTGACTAAAGCAACACATTTCATTCTAGTAAATACTACACACAAGGCAACAAATATTGCAGAAATTTATATGAGAGAAGTTGCTAGGTTACATGCAGTGCCTAAGGAAATAGTTTCAGACAAAGATCCAAAGTTTACTTCCAATTTTTGGAAGGGTTTGTTCAAGGGCTTTGGGACAAATTTAAATCTTAGTACAACATATCATCCAAATTTCGATGGGCAAACAGAAAGGACTAACAAGATAATCGAGGACATGCTTAGAATGTATGTGATGGATCAACCATCAAAGTGGGAAGATTATATTCATTTAGTTGAATTTTCCTACAACAATGGGTATCAGACCTCCTCGAAAATGAGTCCATTTGAGGCATTGTATGGTAGGAAATGTAACACCCCAGTGAGTTGGGATAATCCAACAAACAGAGCAGTTATTGGGATAGAATTGCTAAAAGAAATGGAATATCAGATGGCAAGGATTAAGCAAAATTTGAAAGCTTCCCAGGATAAGCATAAATGTTATGCAGACAGGAGCAGCGTTTTCAGAGATTTTAAAGTGGGAGAACATGTGTTTATGAAAGTGAAGGCAAAGAGAAGTTCATTGATATTAGGAAGCTGTCTGAAGTTGGAAGCAAGATATTGTGGTCCTTTTGAAATATTAGAAAAGATAGGGCCAATTGCATACACGCTTGCCTTACCTGCATCAATGTGCATTCATAATGTATTTCATGTATCATTACTTACAAAGTACGTACTTGATGCTAATCATGTAATTGATTGGAATGTGATCCAGGTGGAGCACGAAGGGGATTTTCGGGTGGAACTAGTACACATCCTGGATCAGAAGGTCAAAGTGCCCAAGAACAAATCCATAGGGCTGGTAAAGTTTCAATGGACTTGTTACGGTCCTGAAGATGCTACATGGGAGCATGAAGAAAACATACAGGCATAATATTTACAGTTCTTAGGAGGACATAATGCAAGACTCCATTTTTAGCAACTAGAGTTCTGGAGCCAAATCTTAGAGTCCTGTCCAACTGCGCTAGGGACCTTGATAAACGAATGGCACATTCCTTGGGTTAGCCATGATAAATGGACGATACATCCCTCGGGTATCCCTGATAAACAAATGGTTCATTCCTTGGGTCAGCAAGTTGAGATGAACATTAGATTTTGGTTGGAGTTGTTGCTGGAGTTGTTAAATTGCAGAAATTTTATTTGTAAGTATTGTGATCTAAATTTGCATATATGTATATCGGCACAAAGTGCACCGAGGATGGCACACAATTATAGGGGGGGGGGAATCTAACATCCTCATTATAATCCCCAGTTTGATTAATGCTTATGTAGATATAATTTGTGGCTATGACTAAGCGATGTAATATGCAAATTGTATTTCAATGTTTTAATAATAAAATGTGATGCCAACTGCTAACGGGACATGGACAAGAGATGGGGGCTGAATTAATCCACAAGAGAGGGGTGTGTCTAGGATAATGGCCAAGAGGGGTCCAAGGGGGGAATTACCCATGCTTATGGATTTAACCCATTTTCCTAAATCTGTTATTGTATACGAACCTTCCCATTTCTGATTGAGTGTTTCCAAAGCCAATCATTGAATACATGTAAGAGGGTGGGTGTGAGTGGTCAGATCCCAAAGTTATTGGGAACATGGGGGTTGAGTACAATCAGCTTGGGGAAGAGTGTGAATCAAGAAAGGCAAGCAAAAGAGAGGTATCATGTATGGGTTGAGAGAAGGAACAACAGTTCGAATAGTTTGGCAGTAAGTCAAGTTTGTGCATGGAAGGGAGACAGAGAGAAGAAAAGACACATTGGAGTTGGTGCGGCCGTAGGAGGGCAATTTCTAGAGCGTAATTGGAGCTGGAGAATTGAAGATCCTGGTTATCAAGTCGGAAGAGTGAACTCTTGCGTGAGTTGCACTTAAACAATAAGTGGTTGATGTTGGTTTGTTGGTAGTTTTCCTAGCAACAATTTCCCTTAAATTCCTAGCTGAGAGATTCCTAGCTACTTGTGCCAGAGAGACTCCGATAAACGAATGACACTTTCCTTGGGTTATGCGTGATAAACAAATGACACATCCCTTGGGTTAATCCTACTAAATGAATGGTTCATCTTTTGAGTTATCCGTGATAAACAGATGGTACATCCCTTGGGTTATCCCTGATAAACAAATGGTGCATTCCTTGGGTTGGGCAGGTTAAGAGGAAGAGATATGGTGGAAAAGTCGAGATAGTTGTAGGAGAATATCAGTTGGGTTGGGAGATTTATGAGTTGTGAGTGGACTGTGAGAGACCACCCTCTTTTGTGGATTGCTACCCTCAGCTCGAGGGTGATTGGCTGCTGAGATTTGGAACAATCAGTCTACGGTTGGGTGGAACGTCCATCCCAAGCAACTGGTTGCACAACTCTTGTTTAAGATAAGTGTTTAATCTTGTACTGAGTTATTTACATGTGTTATTGTTGTGCATGAACTCTGCGTGAATGAGAATGACTTATATGTTGTTGTAATGAATGGTTTAGTTGTATCTTCTGTTGATTATTAACATGCTTCAGATGCATATGTTTTATGGTTATTGTTGTAGCTAAATCTGTTATAAATTGTATTTGTAGCCTTTGGGAAAACGGATAACAACAAAAGAATGGCTTTAATTAGCATAAGTTTCGTGTTATGTGTATTCCACAGGTATTGTTGCCTAGTCGGAGGCTAGGTACATTACTAAAATGGTATCAAAGCTGATAAAGATAAAGTTTTAGCTGGCCTTGCCCAACCATGTTGGTTGGGTACGTTATAGCAAGGTTTCCAAGCATTATAAAGTGCAAATCATTTGAAGTGCCTTGATACAACTTGGGTGGAAGTTAAGGTTGAAAAGGTTGCATGTGGGTTGTGAATAACTTTTAACTTCTTATCTTATTTTTTTTCTTAGTATCTCATTCACAGTTCACACTTAACTTATGAGCTCTAGACGCTAACATGGCGGTTTAAGTCTCCAAGTTGCTTTCTTTGTGCTAGCCTTTGGAGACACTTCTCCACCTGTTACTTATTCATTAAATTTTCTTTGATTGCTTTGCATTATGTTTATGTTCTAATTTTGTTTGTACTAGTCCCATGCATTATGGATTTTCCTATAAATAGTTAGTTCAAACCAAGATTTGTTTTTTCATAGTATGTTATAGTTTTCACTAGAGCAGTAATTATTGTTTTGAACGTTCGTTATGATATAGAGTGGTATAAAATTAATATACCTCTTAAATAGACAAATGGGAATGTCAAAGTAGTTTAAAGGAGGTTTTCATATTATTGTGGTTAATTGGAATCATAAAAGAAAATGGAAAAGTATGTGGGTTCATGATATAAGGTAAGGAAACATAAGGGCTTTGTAGCTTCCAAAAGATAATAATGATGGGCAAGAGGAGAGGCGAACATTAATGTTGACTCCATAGGGCAATGAAGTTAATAAAGGGAAGATAATTTGAATTAGTTCGAAGGGGAAAACAAAGGAATCTTACAAAGGGTAAATTTGTCCATTTAGAGGTTTTGTTGGAGGGAAAATCAATGTCTTATGTTCTTGTTTTTCCTTTATTGGCTTCAAATACAATTCAAGGAGATAAAATTGATGCCTTCTGATTTTCTTTGTCCTTTCTTGGCTTCAAAGGCAATTCATCTGTAGTGGCTAGGGCGACAATGAGGTAAAATTGATGCCTTATGTTCTTCTTTGTCCTTAATAGATTCAAAGACAACTAGGGTAGAGAGGATAAAAACTTCTCCTTTTAACCACCAAGCTAGACCCAATTGACTACAATGAATGTATTTATATTATATTTACATATAATTCTTTTGTGTATATGTATAATAGAGTAAGGCCCGAGGGTTATCTCAATTAGTTAAACATTCCACCGAAGACATGTCGCTCACGGAGAAACCTTAAGTCATAAGCTCAAATGCCCTTAGAATTAATAATATCTAAGTTTCCTTGAAAACATATCAATACACGTTAAGTCGTGAGCTCAAATACCCTCGTAATTAATAATAGCTAAGTTCCTTGAAAATATATCAATACATGTTTGAAGATAATAAAGTATATTTATAAATTATTCATATAAGGTACTCTATGAAAATAATTTATAAATATACTCTAATTTATATAGAAAATATGTGTTGGATTTTATACATATGTAATATTTCTTAAATCTTATGTAAATATGATTAATTTCAGGTTAAGCTCATTAAAAAAAATTATTGAACACGTAATTACAATGCAATAAATGATAAATATTATAAACGCTCTTAAATGCTCCTTGCAAATTTGGAATTGTGCAACGAACTGTCATAGCTATCACTAGACTTATGCTCGGTCATGAATCAAGCACCATATTGAATCTCCAAAAGTTGTGTGGCATTATTTCAATGAACCTTTCTACTAAACGTTATAAAAAAGAACATGTTTGATCCCAAATTATATTTCCATACCTCGGTAGGCTATAAGTCAAACATGAAACTAATGAAAAAATCATGTACAAGTAGCAGTGTATAACAATGGGATATTCTCACAAAAAGTACAGTTAAAATGGTGGCTCAATTCCCATGCATGTGAGGCATGTGTAACAAAATTATTTCCCTTTCATGTTCTTGAACTTGGTTGAATCTAATCTTATGAATGTTATATTCCTCAATTTTAAAATTCAATGCTTTGAATCCACCAAATGTGGTGACCTAGTGTGTATCTGGTCATGATGGTTGATTGTTATGTGTTTATGGTCATGGAAGGATATTAACACCCAGTGTACAAGACATAAGCGTTGAAAGATCCAAAGGAACAAACTTGATTTTTTTACCTTTTATCGAGGATCTAATGCAAGAGAAACCATCATCGAATACCTTCGTCATGTGATCCAAACAAGTGTTGGTCTTTTCGCTTCATATCCACACGTTGATAGGACACATAAAATAAATCCCAACACGTAACAACCTTGCATGAAAATGAAGGACTGTGTCGCTTCACAGATCCCTCTCTCAACACTTCAACTCCTTTTCCATCAATTTCAAACATTACATCTATCCAGTCATTAAGAAACAAACCATCCATGTTTGTTTCCTACTTCACTTTTTGAAATCTCTTCAAAATTATCACCCTTGAGTTGCTTCCCTGGAATAGGTACCCTCCCGATGTTCCTCAATGGAGTGTCCCTCTATTTGGCCACTGATAAAATCATGACAAGGATAAAATCATGACAAGGAGGACTTATATTCTTGAAACCACCTCCAAATTCGTGATCTAATTGACTGACATTAAATTTAGATATGGTGGAATATGATCGGCTTCCTTGCCCTCCTTATGTCAAACAAGTAGTGGCTTCACTATAAGTTTTTAGTAGAGTGGAACCATAGCAAATCCATAGTCACCAACTATTTCCAATTTCCCTATCTCCATGGACACTTGCAGGCTTCCCTTCTTGGTGAATGAGTCAATGATGTGCAAACCAAAGGATCTTTGGAATGGCGAACAAAAAATGAGGCAAAACAAAAAATGAGGAGGAGAACAAAAATGACAAGCAAAAAAACACATGGGATAATAGGCAGATGGTTTGGAAGGGCTATAAACCATAAATGGTCATCCCAAACCCAGTGGTTTAGGATGACCAAGTTTTGGGCAAAAATCCTCCCTAAAGAAATGTCCTCAACATAAATATTATTTTTATGTCTTAAATATAGGTATAAATTATTTACAAAAAGTCTTTCGACATTTATTTTTGACCATTGTTTTGATCTTTCTTTTAAACCCGTATTTTAATAACATAAACAAATATTTAGGTCAAAAGAGATAACACAATATAGGTCGAAAGACCCATCGAAATCTAGGTCGAAACTGTTGATAACAACATAGTTTTAAGTTAAAAATATATAAAAAATGGGCATTACAAATATGGTTGAAAATTTATTTAGTGGTCGAATTTTTTTACMCAAATGTTATTAATGAGGTCAAAATYRGTGTAAATAGTTCATTAGGAGATATATGTTGAAATTTTTTTATTTTAAAAAATAAATAAAATATATCTCAATCCTTATCTAGGGGAATACCATGGTCTTATTCATAGGTCAGATATTGATCCTAAGCTTAGTTCCTTGTCTCAAGCTTCGCTTAAGCGGGTGAGGTCCTAGTCATAAATTTGATCTTGATCTCAAGCTAAGGTCCTAGCTCAAGCCCTATTCCTAATTTTAGGTCCCAAAGCTCAGAACCTTATTGTATAGCCAATAAATGAACATGCCTCACCTAGAAAATAAATCATTAATACTTGTATAAATAGAACAAAAACATTATTGTAAAAGGAAAGATAAAAAAAAACATTAAACATTAAATGGAACAATATAAGCCAAATGTCGTGTATCATACAAAAAATTGTTAGGTACCATACATAATATACAAGTAGTTGATCAAGCATATGATAAATGTAAAAAATATACAAGTCTAAAGCAATCTTGATAACATCTCAATGCCACAAGTAAAGGAACAATGTGTGTACATGACAATATATATGGACTTATGCCCATGATCATGATCTTAATAAAAAAATATAAACAATAAGAGTCTATTATAAAAGACTAGCACGAGGATGTCGAGATGTGATGTGCCTGTAGCTACATAAATATAAATGCAGAGTAGTTAGGCATTGTTTTGAAAATCGAATACTTCATGATTTAATACAATATTTTATAAACATATGAACTCCTATGTGTGTGTGTGCATGTGTGCATGCATAGGTGTGTGTGTGTGTGTGTTACCAAGGAAAACCTCTTGGGGAAACCAAAGGGATGCTTCCCCACATTAGTGGATGGCATCTCTAGTAAACCTTTTGACGTGGACTAGTGTGCCTAACCCAAGGGGTTTCAAATCAAGCACTTGTTGGCATGGAATGAGCCAAATGACCAACAACATTAGTGACAATCAATTGAACTATTCCCTTGAGCGTATGAACTCATATATATACTTGCTAGTTCATACACATATAAT
>JASDQU010817922.1:4068-21356 GCA_032191745.1 Picea mariana
ATGAGCAAATTATGCTAAAACATATTAATTATTTTTACAATATGAAGCATTAAACATTCCTTTTAAACTTTGTCACCTATCATTAATCATCATTTTAATGATCTTCTCCATGGTGTGCAAAGTAATGAACCCTTGTGTGGAGATCCTCCTTGATCAGGTATCCCTTGTTCTCAATCTATGAGACTAAGATAACTCTCCTCCTAAGCTTTGGCACCCATAACACATTCAACACCATCAACACCTCTCCTGACTCCATCTTGAATGATACTGTATCAGATCCTCCTACTGCATGCCTGGTTCCCATACCAAGCTCCAAACACAAATATGAGACAGTCTCTGTGAAGCTGTCAAATAACTCTCGTGCACTTGTCATATGGAAAGATTCTCCCCTATCCACCAACTAGGTCCCCCTGCTAGACATTGTACCTGAAAGGGTGAAGACTAACAAGATATCCCTATGGAACCTATGTGCAACCTCATCAACCTATGTTGTTGATGCTTGTTGCCTTCTTATCCTTACCTTCTAGTGTGGACACTGTGAAGCATAGTGACCATAGTCATGACACTCAAAACATTTGATCTTACTAATATCCTTCTTTTGTCTCGTCTATAGAAATGCTTCTCTCTTAGAAGAAGCCCTTCTCCCTAGTGAACCTCTTCTTCCTGGAGAAAATATTCTAGCCTTCCTAGTGTGAGATGAAAGGGCCTAGTTCTCATCACGTCTACTATTTACCATACCATCCATATCATCCATGGACACTAACTGAGTCTCCTCCTGGATATAATTTTTCCATAGTATATTAATGGTTGGAAACATATCTTGTGCACATATCCCCTGAACGAATGGTTCCCAATACTTGGGAAGACCTATCAACGCTACATTCACCAACTCAACATCCTCAATTGTCTCATTGATGGATGAAATATGATCTTGGATATAAGTAATATTCATAAGGTAACTCACAACTATGTCCTCACTAGACATCCTGACAATTTGAAGCTGGTGCTTCAAATCAAACTTCCTGCTAGTATTCTTGTTTTGGTATAGGCCTACCAAATAATCATACATCTCCTTGGCATATTTCTTCTCAACAATGTGAGGGATCAATTGATCCTTCACGAATTCTATTAACACTCACTTGGCATTTACTTCCTTCTTCTTGTGAGATACTAATTTATGTGGATCACTAGGAGCTATAACCACGCTCTCAACATATTACTTGAGGTCATTTTCTTCCAACAGAAGGAGAACCATTTCCTTCCAAGCCCAGAAGTTGGTTTCTCCTTCCAACCCATCCTCAAGCTTCAATGTGTTCACCATTTTTACCTACTTGAGACAATAACAAGAACAACACCCTTTCAATGTTGTAGCCAAAATATGTCTCAATATGATCCCCTTCTCTTCATATCCCAAGCTCTGATACTATGTCAATTTTCACATCCAACTATGTGTGACTAATTTCAGATCTAAAAATTGCTTCCTAGTGATCTAATCATAAACCCTAGTTGTTATCACTGAAAAATTTTACACTGAAATTATTGACTGAAAAATATAGTAGTGGAAACAACAAGATCATAGATGAATCATCAACACATATGAGACACAAAATTTATATTCTGTAACTTTATCAATTTCATAAATTCTAAGGGAAAAACCAACCCTCCCAACCAATACAAATTTGCCAAAATATGAGGACAACCTTGTCCTTCCAAAACCATAAAATATCAATAAAATAATTGGGACAAATACCAACTTACAAATTTGTTGCATACCACCTGTACGTCCTACATACGTCACCTGTATTGTTGTTGAAATCATCATGTACAAACATGATCCTACTCAGAAAACTTTTATGAATGTACATGATTCACCCTTCTGCAACTCACATACATACATGACAATGCCCACTGCAACCCGCTTATACACGATTCACCTTACTGCAACCCACACACATACATGACTATGCCCACTGAAATTCATGTATGTATGTGATTGTTTTCATTGCGATCTGCATACATGTATGGAAAATTTCCTCTTACCTGTTCAAGTGTTAACAGGGGTCTGATGCAATTCTCTTCTCCATAAGGGTTTTCTAACTAGACAGGTATCTCCTATGCCGGTTGTGCAGGAGGAAAAAGGACAAGCTTTTTGGCTATGTGTGTCATTGGATATAGTCATCTCACCAGACTGGAAACTGATAAATGCATCTGTTGTGGCCAGCCATGGATGACCAAGAACCATAGGGTGTCCTGGTTTGGAGGATGATTTAGAGTAGATGACTAGAAAGTCTACTGGATATTCCCAAGAAGCTAGAGTGACTGTGACATCATCTAAACTTTCTGCAGGGCTAATGACTAACTTATCTGCCAACTCTATCATGGTTTGGGTTGGTCTTAACTGGTTGATTTGGAGCTTTTGCATAGTGTCAAAAGGCATTGCATTAATTGATGCACCCAAATCAATGAGTGTGTTTGGTAAAGAAATACCAATAATTTCAATAGTGACTATTGGGTTCCCAGGGTCATTATATTTGTATGGAATTTCAAAAATAAATTCATATAATTGTCCCACCACTTGAACAAGGGGAGGTTCGTTCTTTTTCCTTTCTGGTTTCTTAAGGCAAAGATCCCTTATGATTTTGGCATATATGGGGATATCCTTAATGGCTTGTAGCAGAGGTATTTTTATACATACATTTCGTAATTTATCCTCTATATCTTTGTGCAAGGGTGGGTCAAGTTTCTTTACTAATAGTCTTTCGGGGTAGGGTGGAAGATTAACTTGTTGAGGTACTCATACAGAATGAGAATTGATTGGAATAGGAGGGGAAGTCTCTTCTTCTGCAGGGGTGGTTTGAGTGTTTTCTTCCTCGGAATGATTATCATTTTCTTCTTGAATTATTACTACAGGATTTGATTGATTTACAACTTTCCCTAATCGTAGTTGAATTTCATATGTGGGAAAGGTTTGAACTTCTGTATTTTACACAGGGTGGGTGGGTCGATTATTGGGGTTAGGGATTGGCTGGGCAGGGATTGTTGTTGGTCTCAGAGGGTTGTGGGCAGCTTGGTTTTGTGGCTGTTGATTGGTATTTATAAGTTCTTGTTGCTGCTGGTTAGGGTTCAAGGGGGTTGTAAATTGTTGTTGTATAGGAGGTGGGAGTAAAGCTTGCATATGTGGTGGGTTAAATCCAGGTAGTAATTGAGAAATTTTTGCAGGATACTGTGGATATGTAGGGTAAGAGGGATTTCCATACACAGGCCCCCTCCAACCTTGTTGCCAAGGTTGAGTTTGGGCTTACTGAGGTGTCCATTGTGGATAGGTCATTGGGGAAGGGCCCCATTGTTTCTGTTGATATTGTGCATTAGGGTCATAAAATGCATTGGGGTTTTGTGCTCTCCAAGGTCTTCTGGAAGGGTATGATTGTTCTTGTGGGACTCCTTCTCCTCTATACATGGCTTGTAGTTCAAGCAAAGTTGGACACTCAGATGTGGGGTGCTCTAGTGTACACAGGCCACAAATTTCTATGACATTTAATGGACATTCTTTCTCACCATGCCTCTTTCGGCATCTAGGACAGAAGATTGCTAAAACAATCTCTTATTCTTGTTTCTTTTTCAGTTTTAGGGTATCCAACTGGTTATTGATTGTGCTCAAGATGTTTTTTTTTAAGTTTTCTAATAAGTTTCCTAACTTAATTCTGGTGACAGTTCTTGAGCTTTGTCTTGTATTTCTGCTAAAAGAATCTCTTGATTCTTTGCCTATTTTAGCTTGTCCTCTTGAGTATCTTCTACAGTAATCTACAATCTCTACAAAAGGCTTTTGGTGTACATCTCCTGAACTTAACAAATTTAAAACTTCTATGCAGCCATCTCTAATACCCTTCAAAAATACGGTTCTTACTACAGTTGGGTCTGTGGTGAATAATTTTTATTTCTGGTAGTTGTATAAGAACCTTTCTAAGTAGTCTTCAGGGCTTTCATCTTTTGTTTGCTACATTTTAAAAATGTCATTTTTAGCATTATCCTTACAATAGTCTTGGTATTTCCGTAAAAATGTGTCTTTCATCTGATCCTAAGAGAGGATTGTATTTTCTCCTAAGCTCATGAACCATCTTAAGGCTAAATCTTTCATTGTAGCAGGGAAGAGCTTAAGTTTTTGGTCATCGTCTGAGTAGTTTTTTCTTCTACATAATATGTCAAACTCGAATAAAAATAAATCTGGATCTTCAATTGACATACCTCTGAAAGTGGGTAGTGATGATAGTGGGATATTCTTCATGCTGATGTTTCTGGAAATATCCAAGATTGGAAACCCAAAGGTCTCAGTTTCAGTGGCTGCATTTCCTTCTTCTTCTGCCATTCCACTGATAGATGGTTTAGAAACTAGATTTTGTGTCTTCTGAACATTTAGCAGATTCACGTTTTGCCCACCTCAATGCGGATTCTTCTATTTTAGGTTCTTCTTCTGGAGCCTTGCTGGCTCCCCTTGAACTTTCTCCTGGTGGAATTTTTCCTGCACCAGTGTCAGTTGGATTAGTGGGGGGGGTTGTTTTTGAATCTTTAGAGATTACAAATCTACCCTTGTTATCTCTATATCTATGCATTAAATGGAAATTTGATTCTTAACTGAATTGAAATCCTAATTCTATATAGAAGGTAAGAAGGCAACTTGCCTTCAGAGAACCCCACTCTAGTGGCCACGTGGCTCTTCACTCATGTCTTAAACGTTTTATCCTCCTCCCTCAAGCAACCTTTAAAATCATTCAAAAAACTATGCAAACAATCTAAGCTAAAAATCACTTCCTACCGTTTGCAACTCCCCGACAACGGCGCCAAAATGTTGTGCTACTTATATGTTTAGTATAATGCACTCATTAATTATCAATCTGGGATTCGTAATCAACAGAGTTACAAGACACCAGTAAGAAAGGTAATTATAATGTTATGAGTATAGAACTATTCTAGATTAAGCATGCTGGGAAAACAAACTAGCAAATCAAAACACGCTTTGGTTGTCTTTCACAGAGAGGGTATCTACTCCATTATGGCACATGCAAGTATGAGATGGAGTTATTTTGACAGATCAACTCTGCTATTTGATCCAGAAAACTAACTATGCAATCACACTTCTGAAAGGGAAATCACACATCAATCATCAAGACATAGCATGGGTAGTTCAATAGTCAATATACTGAGTATGTTGTGGTTCACAATGTGTTGTTGTAAACTTCACTAGTTCGCCTTCAAATATGTCTGACTACTGCTGCCAACATTTATGTCCATGAAACAAAATCAACTTCATAAAAATAGAAACAAAGCAAATGCAAAATATCTCTAAGCAATCGAAGCCTAGACTAAACTATACTGCTATCATCTAAAAGAATTAAGATTCAGCTAATCTAACATCTATACTATTGAAATCAACTACTAGCACTAATCTATAAGGATGTTGACCTTTGTTGGGCGGTGGGCCCTTGCCGCTTCAACAGGTCAGCGAATGGAGTCTACAGTAAGATTTATTTCAATCCACTTATTCCTCTTACTTATATTTCAAAACATAGGATTAAACTATGCTAACAACTCAACTCACATTCATTCATAAATGGTCAAGACCTGGAAATAATTGACATCCTTATATTAAAACTTCAATTCAGAATGTGTTCTACAATGTGTAACACTGCTTCAACTACTATGTTATGCTAATTATCTACTACCTCCACCATCCTTGCCATGGCTATTTAAACAGTCTTAGTTGTGAAACACAAGGAGGTGAAATCTTTTGCAAATCAGTCAAAATATATTCGGTTACATATTTCAAGCTTCATCCTCATGACACGAAGTGTATGAGGATGAAGCAATAGGCAAACAAGCTTATCATAACCTTGATAAAGCTTTGATGATTCAACAAACATCCAACAATTGTCTGTAGTATGATTCTGGAGCTAAACCCCTGCTTGCTATATTGGTACCGGATCAGGACATGTGAGATTCGGTGCCATATCTGATGGAAGGTGCACTTGGTACCAGATGGCTGAGCTAGTACAGAAAGGCTGGACTCATCTAGAGGTCAAAGGTCATACATGGCAAATTGAAACATTAGTACATGAAACATTTAGTATCCTAGCTCAATAAACCACAAAAATGCATGAATTAATTATACTTTACCTTATGATCTCATCAATGGCTAATGGTAGTGTCTTTTGTCATTTATCCAAGCTTAGGTAAGCCAAAAAGGTATAGATGAGGAGTATAATAGGGTAGTGGGAATGTTAATTTAGAGGCTCAACAGTAACCAAAGGATATCTAAGGTGAATTTCAGAGGGAAGGTGAAGTAAAGAAGGCCAAAATTCATGGGAGGATAAATTATTTTGATGATGCTTTCTAAGGTATGTTATTTACAGGTAATCTCACCATTTTCAAAATAACTTTTTTTCTAGAATGATTCAGACCATGAAATATGTAGGAAGTTGAGGAAACATATCCAAGTAGCTGTGATAAAAATTTCAACTTGTGTGTCGTTGTATTTTTGAAGTTACACTTTGTGGAAAATAGGGTTTGTGGCTAGTCCTGAAACTAGTCTAAAACATGTGTTTCGGGTAAAAATGTCATAACTTCTTCATAAAAGATAAAAAATTAGTATGACCAAATGTATTGTTTAGAGTACATTATGTAGTATTCTTTGTACCATTTTCATATCCATACAACAAATATTCCGTGCGGGGCACGCTATACAAATTCTCTCTCTATAATAAGCCATAATTCAACAAGGTATGTCATTTTTGTTATAACTCCTTTTCTGAGAGGTTCCAAGTAGTGAATCCTGGAGGAATTTCATATAAGACATTGAAGAACATTTTGTATTATTTTCAAATCTTTATTCATTACAGGTACATAGTTATGATTATTTCAAGTTAGGGTTGTTGACTAATCCAAAATTAGTCATGTGAGAATAAAGTAAAGTTTGATGAAAATGTTAGTCTCTTGTTTTTAAAGTTAAGACAAGTTTGCAGGTATGTGATCATATACACTAGGTCTATTACAACATTAAAAATCAGATTTGGATGATAAAATTGAAGAGGGATTTTGGTTGAGCTACATGTTGGGTACATGGTTGAGACAAGTAGTTGATGAGTTGGCACATACATGAGGTGTATAGTTGATGATGTTGGTACATATTCATGAGTCATAGTTTACATGTATTTGATGTATTATTGGTACATATTTGGTGCATGGTTGATGCACTCGTTGATGGTACAGGTTGGTGCATGGTTGATGCACTTGTTTATGGTACATGTTGATTACATGTTGTTTGGTACAGATTGTTACAGGTTGTTTGGTGCAGGTTGATTGGTACAAGTTTACATCAGTATATCTCAGAGTGATAGTGTGATAGTGTTTCCATCATTCTACTTCTACGAAAAGGAGGTTGGATGGGGCAAGGATAGGTGGTTGTAGCCAAAGAACAGGGGGGGTTGTAGCCACCTTTTGGTTGTAGATGAAGAACATAGGGGGTTGTAGCCTCCTTCTAGTTGTAGCCACCTTCATTTGTAGTTGAATAACATAGGGGGTTGTAGCCTCCTTTTGGTTGTAGCCAGAGAATTGGGGATTTGGAGCTTCCCTCAGGTTGTATCTTGAGAAACTAGGGGGTTGAAGCCTCCTTCCAGTTGCAGCTAGAAAACAAAGGAAGTTGGTGCTTCCAATGAATGTAATTCTTAAATACATATAAGAAAAAACATTCTATGGTTTTCTCCCGCTTTGGGTTTCCACGTAAAAAGACTGGTGTATTGTGTATGTGTATGATTTCTTATTTGTTCATTGTTTATTTACTTTGCAACTATTGGATGATAATGCTACATTGATATAACACTTGCATTTTATGGTTAAAAAGGATTAAATTGTTCTATTACTGATTCACCCCCCCTCTATGTAATTGAACACCCTCATGAGTTATCTAGAAGCCCCTAGAAGGTAAAATATGTCAATTATTCTAGAAGCTCCTAGAATAAGTATACTATTCATATTGATGGTAACTAGGATTTAATCATGGGTATAGTTGTTGCATTAAGAAAGTAATTAAAAATAAATTAGTCACAACAAAAAGTTGTGAGTTTGGTAATTATGGTAAAGTAGTTGTGATGAGAAGATTGAATAATCAATGTGGTTGACCAATAAATAAATTAAATAATAAAGTGGTTGCAACAAGAAGTTAGTTAATGGCAAAGAAATAATGAATTGAATAATTATAGAAAAGTTAGTTGCAACAAGAAGTTGTGAGTAAAGATAAAGTATTTAAATAATATAGTAGTCAAAGTGGTTGCAAAGAGAAATTACTTAAATAATAAAGCGGTTGCAACAAGAAGTGGCGAGTTTACTATTTATGGATAAGTCGAAGTGGTTGCAAAATAAATTAATTAAATAATAAAGTTAGTTGCAACTAGAAGTGGAGAACTCACTATTTGTGGAAAGTGGTTAAGTTAAGTGGACAAAGTGGTTAAGTTAAATGGACAAGTTGTTAGAAGTGGGTTAGCCCTAAAAGAAGGAAAGTGGGTTAAGTTGGTTAGAAGGTAACCCCTTGAGGAAGATACATGGAATTATAAATAAGAGAGAAAGGATCTCCCATTAGCACCTATTGAATATCATTGAATATTTATTTTGTGAAAGGATATTTGGGCAGGTATTATTGATAGAGAAAAGTGAGGTATGAAAATCGTGGCAGGAAAAATGTGGGAGAAAAAGTGTGGTAGAAAAATCACAGAAGGAAAAGTGCGGTAGAAAAAGTGCGGCAGAAAAATTACAGCAGGAAAAGTGCAGCAGAAAAAGTGCGGCCAAAAAATTGCGGCAGAAAAATCGCGGCAGCATAATCGCGGTAGCAGAACGCTACAAGAAGAAAAAAGGTATGGTTTTCATATGTGTAGTGTTGAATCTATGAATCTGGTTGAGGGTTTTCCTTGTAAATCTGATGGATTCCCTCTTGGAAGTTTAGGGCTTATTGTAGAGTTGATCTGAGGCAGATCTACTAAATTTTAGTATTGGTTCATGTTTGAGGGATTTTGGTTGAGGTATGTTGTTGAAGTTATTGGTACAGATAGAAGTTGTATAACAATGAGGTTGTGGCACATGGTTGATGTGAGGATTTATGGTATTTGATTTATGGAGAGTGTGGTGCATTGCTAGAGGTATTTTGTTGGTTATCTTGGTGTATGTTATTGGTATATGTTAGAGGTATATGATTGGGTACATGGATGAGATACATACTTGAAGTACATGGTGATCTTGATACATCTTGTTGAAGCATAGTTTGGTTTGTTGTTGATATATTATTGGTACATGTTGTTGGTTATATTTGTATAGTGTTTATGTACATGGTTGATGTACATGATTGATATGCATTGTTGGCACATGGTTTGAGTGATATTATTGTGATTTTGGGTATGACATCTATGTTATTAGATCTGATATATTGAGGAGATTATTGGTACATGTTGTTGGTGTATTTAGTTTTGTTGGTACAAGGAAGGCACAAGTACATGTTGGTTATAAGAAAGTGGCATATGTTGATTACAGGTCAGTGGCACAGATTGGTACAATTTTACAGTAGTATATATCACAGTGAAAGTGTGACAATGGTTCCATCATTCTACTTATATTTTAGGGTGGTTGGATGAGGAAAGGATAGGTGGTTGTATCCACCTTCCGGTTGTAGCCAGAGAACATAGGGGGTTGTAGCCTCCTTTTGGTTGTAGCGATAGAATTGGGGAGTTGGAGCTTCCCTTAGGTTGTAGCCTGAGAAACTAGGGGGTCGAAGCCTCCTTCTGGTTGTAGCTGGAGAATTGGAAGTTGGTTCTTCCTTGAATGTAATTCTTGACATATAAGAAAAGAATTATGTGGTTTTCTCCTGCATTGGGTTTCCATGTAAATATTGGTGTACTGTGCATTGTATGGATTTGTTTGTTATTGTTTATTATAAACTAATGAATGTTAATGTTTATTGTTGGACCTTGGTTATGGAAGCAAGTGAATATTAAGGGAGGAAAGGGAGAATGCTAATTGCATGGAAGACATAGTGACTGATACTGGGTCAAAGTGAGCAAAAGAGCAGAAAAAATGGAGCGAAGTAAGAGAAAGCAAGCCATTGGACTAGGAGATCGAGGATGATAGATTAGAAAGGAAGAGGGATCATGGAAAACTCAACAAGTGAAATAATATGTCAATATATGCTTTGAAGCACCGCGCATGAAGGAAGGAAAGACAGGCTGGCGAAGCCTTGAAAACGTGGGTCAAGTTGACCTAGGGTTTTAGACACCTAGGGTTTTTGTATCTAGGGTTTTGACACTTAGGTTTCAACCTAAGGGTGTCCAAGAGCTATTGTAATGTATAAATAAAGGTCTAAAGGACTTGGGATGGGTTGGTGCTAAGTTGGTTGAGAGTTCATTGTTATTGTGTGATTGAGTGAGTACTACTATGTGAGAGAGAAGTGCTGAGTGCGTGAGCCTTCTGGTATTGTAGGATCTTCAACTGGGTGCAAAGATCAACCCTGCAGTTGGGTGTGCAGGGAGGGGAGAGAAAGATAGAGAGAATAAGAGAAGATCTGCTAGCTAAGAGCGCAGATCAGAACTATATGCTTCCATCTTAATATATCATAAAGAATAGTTATGTGGACGTAGCCCTAGGGAGAGGGTGAACCACGTATATCTAATGTTATGTGTGATTGATGTTGTGTTCTCTGTCATTTGATATGATGCTATTGTGATATTGTATTATATCTGAAATACAACTTGCACAGTAGTTTTAAGGAAGATAAAGAATAACTAGGTGACTGTGTGTTGTTGTTGTGAATCCACTCTGCATTTCCTTTGGTTGTAGACACCTATGTCCTGCAACCCCCTATAGATACTTCAGGTGAGACTGCATCTACTTCGCAGGTGTTGTCGAAAGGGCCAGTAGTTAGGGCTTGTTGGTGCGTTGTTAGAGTTGAACCCTGGGTTTGCCCCTGTGCCAACACTTATGATATAGTAAGATATTGATGAGGAATAGATGAACATGGTTGAATAAGTAAAAGAATATACATTATGGTTTAAAGGATTAATAATTGGTATAATTTCTCATTACTGATTCACCCCCCCTCTTAGTAATCCAACAATTGGTATCAGAGCAGCTTCCTTCAGGAAACATTTTAACCACTGAAAGGAAATCATGGATTATTCTGAAAATGGCTTACCATTGTTTAATGGTCAGAATGGTTTAAAGTATGAGATATGGAGTGGAAGGACGAAAGTATTTTTAAAGGAACAGGGTATGATATTGGGAAATCATTTGTTACGGGATATGATAGTTCAAAAAGGGAAAAGACTACAACAAAGAAGGAAATGAAACGAAATAACAAAATTGCAATGGACTTCATTATGGAAGGACTATATGATTCAATAAAGGACAAAGTGGGTAAATGTTCATTAGCTAAAGAACTTTGGGATAAGTTACATGATATATATTCTTCACCCATCACAGAGTCAGATAATGTCAAAGAAGATTTTGGTACAGATCAAGAAGAAATATGTTCATCATGTCAAACAAATTCAGAAGATGAAGAGCACATAATCAACAAAAATATGTTGTTTTGATTTAATTGTGAAAAACATACACATCTTGAAAAGGAATTCCATGAAAGAAATGAGACAGGAAAACTAATTGAAATAGAAGACAATTATGAAGCAGAATTGATCAGTGCTTTATATGAACTAAGAAAAAAAGAGAAGAAAATAAGTTATTCAAGAAAGAATTGATGAAACAAAAGGAAAGTGTTCACATTTTTGAAGAATCCCAACAGGTCATCAAGAATTTAAGAGTTTGTTGACGATTAAAATTGAAACAATGAATTCTTCCTTCAAAGGATTGCTAAGCTCTATTATTTATTTATGATATTAATATTTAACTAGTAGGTGGGACCACCTTGTAGACTAGAGGCACAATGTTATACGTGTTACACTTATATGTTGATGTTGTTATGATGTTTCCTACACAGTCCTATACATTTGATGATGCAGTCGTGGTTTCATTCGTTTTGACAACATGGATGGTTGATGCATTGTTGCTAAAAGTTGTTTATATTCACTCACAATACAGGGAAGTTCTATGGATATGAGGATTATGTTGTTTTATAGGTGTCATGTTATGTTATACATTTAACATTGATTAATAATCTATACATTATTTTATGCAAAGATAGTATGATGATATGGGAGCTAGCTCAAAACAGAAAGGAAAAAAACTATGGATAAGTCCTAAGGCCATGGAAAAAATATTATATTGAAACCTTGGATGTATATATAATAGGGACAAATGTGAAGTGATGGACCTAGCTGCTATACTATGTGTTTTGGTTAAAGGATTATATGTGAGAACATATGGTAACATTAACATATGGTTATTATTTTGATATGTTTCGGGTCGCGCACTATACAATGGATATGGCATCGAATATATACAATGGATATGGCATTGAATTTATGCAATGGTTATGGCTTGAATTTAATGGTTGATATAATGTTAATGGACTAGCTAGTACATTGAATTTAATAGAGCCAGGTGAGGAAGTGATGTGCATTTATTGCACGTCACTCCAAACCACCCTTGAACCCGTCACCCTAGCCATAGTTGCATTTTTATTTGTTGGTTGTGGAAGCTCTGCGATTGCAGGTTTTGGAAGGGGAAAACTCAAACCAACTCTTCATTGAAGTGATTTTTCATAGGTATGGCTCTTTACTTTCCATCCATGATGGTTTCTCTATATTATGAATCAAATGGTGGCTCAGGATTGCATGGGTTCTATGTTTTTCTTGAGTTTTCGACTAAGTATCAATACTGTGTTATGGTGTTCTCTATGATTACTGTAGAATGTTGGCATTTTGAAGGAAAGTAATGAGTGTTATTTCTTTATAAATTCTATGCATTGGTTATTGATAAAATGAATTCTGTTAGCTTGGTTTTTTATGATAATTCTCTGTGGGAATGATAAAAATGGTACAACGAGCTCTGAGTTTTATTTTTGTGGAGTTTTACCACCAGTCTAGGTATCAGTTGTTGTCACCCCTTTTTCGTCTCGGTCATTGTTGTGATTCTTTATCTAGGTTGCAATGCAACTATTGACAGTGGTATTGTTCTTTCTCTATTTGGCTGAGCATGAGCTATTGTTTGTTATGGCTTGTTATTTACATTCATTATCTCCGAAAGCATTCCACAGTCCAATCTTTGTTTTTCCCGAAATTTTAAAGGATATCATATGTATGTATCGAATGACTACGGGTTTTTCTCTAGAATTATTTTCACAAGAGTTTTAAAATCCAATCCTCTCATCTTTGTTATAGTGGCCGAGTGTTATGTTTGCGAGCCTCACTGTCAATTGTATTTCAAAGGTTATCGACCTCCTACATGTTTGGAAGAGACACTATCTCTCTGTGTCTTCAAGGATTTTCCTTGTTTATACCAACCCTCGTTTCCTCTCTGAAATAAAGTTTTAAGAGGCATATGTGTGTGCCTAGTTTGTTGAGCTCGAATTTCTTTGTTCCTACTCGGGCATTCTCTTTATGGCTCTGTCAAGATCTTTGGGTTATAAGTTGAAATATTGTGGTGTTTACAAAAGAGCATGTCTCTCTATTTTTCCAAGATTATACTTGTTTACTTATGGTTTCTTCTCGGTGGTAACTTCTTTTAGGAGTAAAATATGACAAGCTCTCTGTGTTTTCAAAGATTAAACACACTTTTGTTACCTCTCTGCAATAAAATTCTAAAGAACCCGACTTGGTTCTATTGAGCTCGGCTTGATTCTATTCCTCCTCAGACACCTTTTGGTTCTATCAATATTTTGTGGTTACAAGTTTAATGAATGTGGTAATTATAAGAAAAATCATGGGCTCTCTCACTTCAAAGACCATCTCTTGGTCGAGCCTTTGTGATAAGTTTGTTGAAAAGGGAAAAAAAGTATGGGTTACATATAGTCCTGAGAATCTTCTTTTTGATTGATTCATGGTTATTCCATCCATTGTTGTGTTAAAACCTAGCACGACTATGATTCCATTTAATTTAAAAGGCACCTATGTATGGTTTGGTTATGTTCACTTTGTGCATCATATGGCTCTATCTTTTATCAAGCATTTATTTTGGAAGGAAGTCTATATATGTTTGATGAATGCAGATCTCAAGTTCAAAGCTACATGTTTTTGGGTTAAGTGTTGTGGTCGAATTAATATTGGTATCGATGATTATATTGTTGAAGACCTATGTGTATGATAGGTTAATCAAACATGCTATTGATTCTATCCAGATTTAAAAAGGGCCCGATTATTGTTTGATGACAATTGACGGTTGGTGGTTAGTGTTGGGTCTATTATCATTTGATTGCCAGGGATAAATATTGAATATAGATAATGGAATCACTGTGGACATTATGTGTGTTTTAAAAGGAAAAAGGTCATCATTAAAACGTATAGGACTATGGCTCGAATGGTTATGATATAACTGTGGAATTGGAAATGATAATTGCATGGTTATTGTATAGGATGAAAAGATTGATATAATTGAAGAATTCTGGTCAATTGAATTGTTTTTCTTTATTGAAGACAATAAACAATCTGTATACAATTAAGGAACAGTTAAATGTGTTGGGTCTTAAAAGTGGATTCTTTGGATTGTGATTGGAACATAGTTATAGTTGTTGGTTGATTTAATTTATTTTTATGAACAATATCCATATTATTCCCTCTCATATTCTCATTTTTTTGCTCATTATAACCCCCTCATGATCCTAAATTAATTTTTACACGCCATGTTCAGTAAAATAAAATTAAAACTCTGTATGACAATGATAAAAAATGTCACAGAGATAGATGACATCTGATATATTTTGGTATTGTTTGCACAATAAGTTATTTAATGAATTGTCAAGTAGTACTCGTGTTCTTACTCCTTGTCATGATATCATTTTTTTGCTTATTAAAATCACCCCAGATATCCCATGAACCCTATTTCACCCCCTAGTCATTTGGCAATTATTAAATAAATTTTATGGATTGGATTGCATGGGTCTTATGTTAATTTTTGAGTTTCATATAAAAAGAATGGCATGTATGGTTTGTTAAGAGCTAGTTTCTAATAATTTCTTCATACATGATGAGCTTCTTCAGTAGAGGCAATCATGGACGAAAAAATAGGGGAAGAGGTAATTGGAACATAGGTCCTAGAAGGCCTAGATTCTAAATTCATTTCAATGTCGATCCTCAGAAGTCCATCTTTTTCAAGATGGGTTTTTCAATTGGATTGGGAAAGGGATAGTTCATCTTATACCAAAGATGCCTCCCTTCCAACCCTAAAATGTTCCCGGTATCCCTGTGCCTCCCCATGTATCTTTGCAACCTGAAGTTCCTGAGAATGATGGATGGAAGGAGATTGTTCACCCAGTAGTCTACCACCATCGTGGTTGGCCAAACTTGTCATTACCTCCTCCTTTTCCTCCACCTGTAAACCCAAATGCTCAAATTCCCCCCACACACTCACCTATATAGTCCTCCCATGCAAGAAAACGACTCAAAATTGAGGCTCACCATGTGCATGACAAAGGTAAAGTTGTTGTTTCTCCCTCATCTTCTCCAAGTGACTCGGCCAAGTCAGTGTCCTCTCGTATGCACATTAGGGACGACTACTCCCATGTCATTAGCGATATCAAGCCTCAAGGTTCCAACCAACCTAAGGCTATTTCTAGGAATTCCAAAGGGGACAACAATGACACAGGAAGAATTGCCTCTCAAATTGGCAAATATGGATTTTGATTTATGTGTTTATAATTGATTTATTGAGGACAATGAACTGCAAAAAGTTTTGGAAAGAAAACTATTTTTTGGGATATTGTGGATATTTACATGTTTTGGATATAATTTGAAATATTTCTTATGTTTAAATTTCAAATTATGGAAATAATTATGGGAGCCACAAGGAGGCATGTGTTTAATTGGTTATATAATTATGTCTATAGTTATTATTTAATAAAAATACCCTTAATTATTATTATTATTATTACTTCCCCTAAACTAAAATTAGTTAAGTTTTAATTAACTTAACTAAATGAGGTAGTTGAACTACTTCAACTAATTTTGAATGTATAAAATCCAAATGAGAAGGAAGAACAAGGGGAGAATAGAAGGAGAAAGCATACTAAGGTTTTCTCTTGAGTTTTATTGAGATAGTTCAGTTTCCATTCATTATTCAATTTATTAAAGGCCTAATTCTCTTTTTGACAGCAGGGTCCTATTATAGACAGCAAGGTTCAAAGATGAACCATATCATTCAAATGCTTGTTTCAGAGGTGTTGATCTATCTTTGATAGTCTGTGTAGACTTGTCTGTTTATGAATTGAGTTTCATGACAGATAAATGATATTGTGCAGAGTCAAGTGGGCAACAGTCTGTGGCAAGTTGATTCAGATTTAAAGTTCAGTTTTTACTTATTGTCAGAGTCCTTTTGTATGGTTTTCATCGGGGATATCTAATTTTGACCTTAGTCCATGCCCTCACAGGTATTTTTGTAAAGAGAAAGATACTTTTGATTTCTTGGAATGAAATAAAGCGATTGTTATTCTGTCTCATTTGTGTTAATCTGTGAATTGGTTATTTTTTCTTTTGATCTTCACATTTACTTTCTACAATCTGTATATGTTCATAAAATTATATAAAAATGTTATATTTTGCAACAATCTTTTTATTTTAAAAAATTATCCCAAGCCCTTATAATTAATACAGGTGGATTGGGAAATACATTTTGAGGCTATAAACATAGGGTAATATTCCTGACTATCTTGACTTAGCTGAGAAAGATCCTAAAATGATTGAGTAAGCTAAATTCATATATTTTCCTCAACAAAGCTCAGCTAGAACAAGCTAGAAGAATTGAAGAAACTCTAGAATATCAAAATAAATGTTTAGAAGCCAACATAGCAGCACAAAAGGAAGAAGCAGAAAAGAGAGAAAATATATTGATAGATCATATCAAGGAAAGAATCGATGAGTTAAACCAGCTTGAGGAATAATTTGGTCAAGAAGAGAGAAGACTCGAAGAAGAAATAATTACATTGAAAATCCAACTGGAAGAAGCAAAGAGAACAAAAGAAGTCATGAAGTCTCAGATAATGAAGAAATAAGAAGAGGTTGAGCATCTTGAAGAAGAAGTTGAGAAGCTTGAAGAAGAAGTTGTCACACTAAGAGTCAAAGTCATCAAGCTCAACAAGAAAGTTGAAAATAGAA
>JASDQU010817922.1:42009-63670 GCA_032191745.1 Picea mariana
GTTGAAACTGACCATTTCAATAGTAGACAAGTTTTTTTTTTGGCAAGTATCTTACATTAAAAAGACATGAAGAATCAAAATCAATGACAAACTTAAGTTTTCTTGTTGGATATTGTACAAGAGACATGTTTCTAAGAAGGTGAATGAAGAAGATTGTAGGTGTCCTATTGATGGAAGGTGTCCCATCTACATGAAACTATTTTATGCAAGTATTGCAGTGGAAGATTCAAGATTAATCAAGAAGAAAACAAATGGAAAGATGATGTTGAATCCATGACAGAGAAATGAAATCAAAAGAATATTGATGCAAAAATACTTCAAGAGAAAAGGAAATTTGTCATAGAACCATATAACAAGAAATTTTTAACATAGAGAAGGAAAACTTCCAATTGCGGTTGGATAGAAGTTATTGAGACAAATCCATAGTTGAAAATGTCGGTAGATTTGTCTAGAGAAAAGAGAAAGTGAATCTCTTGAGAGAAAGTGAGAAAGAAAAATATGCTACAACTATGGTAGATGAGGAGTAGAGGAAGCTCAGAAGGTTCTAGCAGAAGGAACCAGGAATACCAAAAGGCAAAGTTTAGGAGAGAAGCTTGGTGAGATTTTGTGTAGGAAGGTGAAATAGACTTGTTACTATAGAGGCTATTTGCATCTCATAGTGAGCATGGATAAGCTCACAGATGAAGAGAGGAGAATGACTATGGATAGCTAGGTAAAGGGTTCAGAAGAAAGCAACAACAAATTTAAATAAGACATAGACTTCGATGACAGGGAAAGTTGAAATAGGAGGACTCCTATGAGTGAAAAAAAATTGGCAAGAGGAGAAAAGAAAGGACATGGAAAAGGATGCAAGGAAAGAAAAAGGAAGAAATGATAGAAGATAGACACATCAAAGTGTCATAAATAAAGTAGCGGAAGTGTGAAGAACAAAGAAGTAAGCAAAGCAAGGTATAATTAAAAGTATTGTGTGATTTTATATGTAGATACAATAAATCCATGAAGTATGACATCCTTAAGAAGTTTAATGGTCCTTGGATGATCCAGGAGGATCTAGGGAACATCACAGAAGTTTCAGAAGTCTCCCAGGAGACTTAGAATGGCCTCGACAAATGAGAAAGGGAAAAAATGCAAAGTCCTCAAAGTTCAGAAAGAAAGACATCATCACGAAGAGCGCGTCATGAGATTTCCAACGGTGTAAATGGATCGTCAAATGAAGTTATGAATTGAAATATATTTGTGATCAAATTTTGGTCAACCTAGCCCAGTCAATAGGGGATGTGTTAGCATCCGTACAACTGACATTAGCATCAATACGGATGACATCAAAATTTGTATAGAGTACATAGCACACGTAGGAGGTGACATGTGTCATGTTGATGTCATCATGACGTCAACATGGTGATGTGGTAGCACCAGAGGTTGCCACATGTCACTCATTTTTGGCATTTTCGGGTCATTTCGTGGACCAATAAAAATGTGCCACGTGGTAGTTTGTACAGCCACATGGCAGATCGTAAATATGACATGGAAACCATACAAACACGTGGCAGGTGACTGTGCAGACCATACAGGACATGGCATACATGCGGCAATCTGTACAACCACATGGCAGGTGACGTGGCAGACACAGTGATAGTGATGTCAGCATTCTGACGTGGCCTACTGATAGAATGAAAAATGGAAGTTATAGTGAACATATTTTCATACAAGTGGTTTAATGAATGGTTACCACGTGGCAACATACAAACACCCAATGAGGGTTGGGGACTAGATTGTTAAAAAAATATTGGGGCAGGGTTCCGGCCACCGGAACCCCGCCCATGGAGGAACCTTCCACCTATGTAACCATAAATAGAACCACCCCAGGAAGATATTAACGGTGTAATGGTGTGTCCAAAAGGAGGAGGCTAGGATTGAAACCCCAGACCTCTCACCTAACAAGTGCCCCAAACTTGGATGTCCAACCAACTCTGCTAATCGGTCAGACTTGGTTAGTCCGTCAACCGATTAGAATATAAACCATCTATTGCAGAGTTATGGAGGAGAGAGGAGCGCACACTAGTCCGTACGAGGTCATACCAGGTATTGGCATAGGGGCAGACCCATGGTTCACTGCTTCAACAATGCACCAACAAAACCCTAACTACCAGCCCTTTCGGCAACACCTACGAAGTAGATGAAGTCTCACCTGAGGTAGAGGAAGGGGGGGGTTGCAGAACTCAAGTCTCTACAACCAATTTGGGACACAAATCTATGATTACAATACTTAATAGAACACTTAGACAACAATATGCATTAGTTTCTTAGATCTCATTCACATCGCAGGTACAACCCTTATTACAGATCAACACAGTAACAAGAAAGATCAAGTACTTTCATTCACTTAGCACATAGCATTAGTTCAGATCTAGCATTCATTCATCTATAAGCACTAAGAAACAACACCAGATGTGTTCATCATACATTATAACAACAACACTAAGAAGATAAACACATAAACAACATCGCATAAAGAACATCAAGACACAGGATATATGTGGTTCACCCAAATGTGGGGCTACGCCCACCAACTTCTTCTTATTCTTCTTTATTATTCTTCAATCTTATTACATTCATATTATCCTGTGCACAAAGCCATAGAGACAAGCTTCACATTGGATAGGTGATCTGCGCACAACACACTAGATCCTCCTTCCCAAAATCAGGTCAAGGCACAGAGCCAACTCCTATCAGCACAAAGCCTTACACAATCTATCTGCACAAAGCACTTAAAACTTCTTGCACCAAGCCAACATTAACCTACTATGCACATATCCACTAGTAGTCATGCACTAAGACAATTACAATTTGTTTTTCTTACATCGCTTAGCTACTTATTTATACATTTACAAAGAGACCTAAACAGGGGTAAACCCATGGGCCGACATCCCATAACCCATTACATAAACCCTAAAACCCTTTGTTGGGTCCACAAGCCCACAAAACAAGCAATATCCTGCGATCTCAGCTCCGCTTGGGCGCTCCATCTTCGACCAGCCTTTCGAAGTCCCAAAATTGGTCAAACAGAACCATTGTTTCTTTAAAACTTGGTCAAGGGCCAACAGGCCCCTGATTCACTCAGATCTGGGCAATGCACCTTCAAAGGCCTCGATATTAGCTCGAGCTACCTTGAATTTATTCTTTGCCAAAGCTTCCTTTGAGACGAACTCTTGAATCACTTGCTCTATGACAGGCCCTTCCAGGTGTTGTTCCACTGTCGCAACCACTTGGTATAGCTACAAGCCTTGACCTTCAATCTCTTCAAAAATCATGTAGTCTTTGTCCTGCACCGGCTTTAGTCTCTGTGTAACCTCCATGAATATACTTTGGATGGCATTAATCTACTACTGGACTACGCATTGTTCCTGTGATCTCTTCATTTTCTCAACTGCACTGAGAGATTTCATTTGCACCTGGATAATGGAGACCTGCTGCTTCGCCTCCTTTAGTTTTGCTTCCAGTTTCCTCAGCTTTGGATCTTCTATGAGGCATTTGTAGGTCTTCGCACTACGATCACTCAATTTCTTACATTCTAAGGTGAGGGTCCTGATCCTCCCAACTACGCTCTTGGAAATTTCTTCCCTCTGATCACACACTTCTTGTGGAGTGCTCGACACTGCTTGAAGATCTAACTCTATTACTCTTTCTTGAAGCTATTGAATGGCTTCAACGAGCTTCCCCACTTGCATCTCGACTGACTCTTATTCCTCCGATGCTAACCTCGACATAGAGAAAAGTGCTTTAGTCACTGCCTCTTTGACCATTGTCTGCTCTGCGAGCAACTGGTCTTTTTCTTTGTACATGAGTGCTTTTTCCTCCTTGAACATCGCTCGAATTTCATCTTTCTCCTTCTATGCAACTCAAAGTTTCTCTAAGAGCTCCTCATTTTCTTGCTTCAAGGATTTTGTAGCCTATTACTTTTCTTCATGGAATTGATGAATTCGAGCTTCTATTGCATCTGCTAGTCTTCGTAATTGGGCGGGATCATCCCCCAATTCTCTAATTTCTAACGAAGGAGGCGTAGTAGGTACTGCGCGGCTCGAATAGATGGCTTGTTGTATGTCTTTTAGCTCCTTATCTATTCTTTCATACAGTGTTTCTTGCTTCACCCCATGTCTCTGCAAGATATCCTTTGAAGCATCCTCCATGGTTGTGATTATGATATCGACATCATCTACTGTGAGTACATTCTTCAAATGAGGTGAGGCTTATTGGCATGGGTCTTATTTCTTGTTGAGGGTTTTTGCGGAGAAAAATTCCTTTTCTTTGATGTTTCAGCCTCCGTAGGGGGATCCTTCGGTAGTGTAAATTCTCCTTTACCTTGCTTTTCTCCTTCTTCCCCTTCTTCTGGATTCACTTCATCTCCTCCTCCTCCTACGGATGATTCAAGCCTACTTTTCTCTGAGGCATTGTCCTCCTCATCACTTTCTATGTTTTGTGCTTCCTCCTTTTTCTTCTTTTTCTTTGCGCTAGTTTGTCGATCATGCTCAACTCGGGTGACCAAGGGACTTCAAATGATGTCGGGGTCGGAGAGTTATGCATATTCCACTAGTACGAGGAACTCTGATGGCTATTATTTAGTGATCTCCTCCATGCCTTCGTCGGTCATCTTATAATAGGACTGCAATTCCTCCTTATATTCATCCTTGCGTGCAGTGATGTAGATAAAGTGTTGATCTACGCATAACTTCGCTAGCAGTCTGTACTGGTGCAATGTATTCGGGGTCATTCATGTAAATTCTTTGATAGTCCGCTTTAGCTGTTGGTAGTAAGAATGGAAGACAACATTCGACTGCCACTCCTTCGACATGTAATTTGTATACCACAAGTTATAGAACCTCGCGGCCAATGGCTCTGATGTCTCAACTTCTAGGAATGTCTCTCCTTACGACATATTCCAAGCGACAAATGTGATTAGTACCAGTAACCAACTGAAATGGAACTCATAGCCTTGATCCTACGCTTTGTAGAAGTCCTTCTCTAGCTCATTGACGAGGTAACTCACCCAGTTCATTTGCATTCCTTCTACACACTTCCCTATGAGGTCTACTACGAATCCAGTGACCTACGTCGGATGGTTATTTCTGACGAGCTTGCCAGCTATAAGCTAACAAGATAGGTTCAATGCACCATCCTGGATGGAGGCTACCTTGTAGCCTCTCTTTGAATTTCTACATCGCCATAATCCTCCTTTATGCGTTGTTCCAAGAAGCAATTTGAATTATTCTCTAGGTAGAACTAGTGAGGGTCTAGTCCCTGCATACTCAGTCCCGTAATGAGGTGGATCAATGCCAGATCCACAGTGACGTGCCTATCGAGCCATAGATAGCCTCTGTGATATCACAACAAGAGGGGTTTAATGTAAGCATTAACCTCCTGGTGTCGACCAAAGTGAGGGATCTTCATCACGTTCAGGATCATTGATTGCACGAGATCCTTTATCCATGGCTAGGATACTATGCGCTGCTTCTTCCTGGTCATGTTCATCAAATACCTATGCAGTGTGAGCATCGCATAGTTATTCCTATCTCCAAGGTTGAAGTCATTGTTCTTCAGGGCTAGTATGTGCCTAAATGTGGTCCAAATGCATGTATCCCCTTTGGGAGGTACGCAGTGATCAACATATATTCAAAGTTTCATGGGATACTATCATGACTAACTGTCCCAGCCAAAGGTGGTATGTATTCAGGAAAGACTGATGGGATCTGCTTCACGTTAGCTAGATTGTCATGGTTCTTGCTTCGCTTCTCAGTCGTGGTTCAGATGGAACGATGTGCAGTCGAAGGGGATGCTTTCAATCCTCCAATCGAAGATGCCTATTATCCTATGAACATAACTCTCTCAGCCATGAGATCCATGAGAATCTCCTCCACAGACTTCTCTAACGCGCTATAGATCAAGTAGGTGAATAGACAAGTGAGGTAATCAAATGGATGGTGAGGTCTAGAAATCATAGCGTGATATGCAATTGATTCTCTGTTAGCTTGGATAATCACAGGTGGAAAAAAGTGATCCCGGCACAGCATCCGATGGGTTAAATAGATTCTTCCAATAGGAAGGAATGTCGTAATAGATTCTTCCAATAGGAAGGAATGTCTCAATCAATATGAATTCGTCTGTTATGGCACAATATCAATGGTCCAATGGCAATCTTTCCATCAATAACTGTGTTTCTATCCATTCTAGGGCGTTATTATAATGGTCGGGGCACCTCCAACGGTCATATAGCTTCATTGTGGTGAAGTCCCATTCTACGTGGTTCTGCTATTCCGGCGAGGTTCAAGTTCTGCAGATCTGTCTCTTGCAAAGTCTTTTCTGGAAATTCCTGTAGTTTTTCTGACTTGGATTTCTTCTTTCTAAGATTCCTTGCCTTCTTTCCTGTGGTCTGAGTCTCTAGATTCCTCTTTCCATTCTTATTCTTATCTTCTCTTAGTAAAGTGACTTTGTGCTGTTAATGTGCTCTTACAGATTCTGAGGTTAATGTCCCTTCTCTTATGATTTCTGGGGTAGTTATACTTCTTTCTTGCATGGGTAGGTCCTTCAAACCTTTTTTCATTCTTTCAGACTCGACATCTAACTCTCTTTCCCTTTATTTCTTTGACTCAACTTCCCGTTCTTCTAACATTCGATCTATTCTTCTAGTTATGAGATCCCTTAGTTCTTTCTTTTTCTTTTATGTAGCTTCCTCCTCTGCTTCCCTTCTGATATGATCCTTTTCCATCCAAGTCTTTCCTAACAAAAGTGGAAAAGGGACGTTGTTCTCAACAAATTTAATGACTTCAAATTCTTCTTCAATCAATGTTTCATGAGAAATCACAGGTATATTAGTAACTCTTCCACATAGGGTTATCATTTTTCCTTTAAACAAGCCTATCCTTCCAAATGAAGGTAGCATAGCAGGCTTTCCCAAAATTTCCCAAGTGCTTTCTGGCATAATATTCACATGTGTCTCTTTATCCAATACACAATCTATGTCGAAGTCTTCTATTCTTGTAACTATGCATTGTTTTTCTTTCAGGATCTCTGGTAAACTGATGTCTCTGTGATCCTCCATTACCTCTTGTAATTGTATTAACATAGTCTCTGACTCTTTTTTTGTATGATTCTTTAACATATCCTTTGTCTCTTGACCTTATTTATAGTTTTCTTGTCTCATGTTCATCTTTTCAACTTTAGCAATCATCCTTGGGCAATCCTCAACCTCATGACCAATAGCTTTACAATAAAGACAAATAGGACCTGTACCAGGGCATTCCTTAGAAAGATGTCCCGATCTTCTGCAATTATAACATAGTGTTAATCCTCTCTTTCTTTTAAACAATCCCCAACCTCTCCTCTATTATGCACTGGGATCACAGTGCTGGACCTGCAATCTGCAAAATTTATGTCTAGGTTCCTGCATCCACTTATTAGTCCAAAAATTCTTTCTATGCATAGGAATAACATATTTTTCTCTATTTCTATCAAATTTATTCAGATTAAATCTTTCTTCTAAATGTTCCCTAACTTTCAGACTAGGAAAAAATCTATCAAACATACATAGATTCATCCTTTCGAATTAAAATTTTTCACTTATCTTACCCTAGAACAAAGCTTTAAGATCTTACCTCTTTTCTTCAAATTCGATTTCTTTCTTAGCACAAAGATTCGCAAGTCAAGTAGAATATTGCACACTACAACAATAGATCTACACAAAGAGCTTTATGTTTTATTTAGTTCCCAGCAATCATCATTTAAGGTCCCGGAAATGAAAACATTTGTTGGCACAAGGGCAGACCTAGGGTTCAACTCTTCAACAATGCACCAACAAAACCCTAACTACTGGCCCTTTCAGCAACACCTGCGAAGCAAATGAAGTCTCACCCGAGGTAGAGGTAGGGCGGGGTTGCAAGACTCAGGTGTCTACAACCAAGCCGGGACACATATTTGTGATTACAATACTTAACAGAACACTTAGACAACAATATGCATTAGTTTCTTGGATCTCATTCACATCGCAGGTAAAACCCTTATTACAGATCAGTGCAGTAACAATAAAGATCAAGTACGTTCATTCACTTATAACATAGCATTAGCTCAGATATAGCATTCATTCATCTATAAGAACTAAGCAACAACACCAGATGCATTCATCATACATTATAACAACAACACTAAGTAGATAAACACATGAACAACATCGCATAAAGCACATCAAGACACATGATATACGTGGTTCACCCCAGTGTGGGGCTATGTCCACCAACTTCTTCTTCTTCTTCTTTATTAGTCTTCAATCTTCTTACATTCATCTACTCCTGTGCACAAAGCCACATAGCCAAGCTTCACACTGGACAGGTGATCTACGCAAAACGCACTAGATCCTCCTTCCCAAAATCAGGTCAAGGCACAGAGCCAATTCCTATCAGCACAAATCCTTACACAGTTTGTCTGCACAAAGCACTTACAACTTCTTGCACCAAGCCAACATTAACCTACTATGCACATAGCCACTATTAGTCATGCACTAAGCCAATTACAAGTTGTTGTTATTACATCACTTAGCTACTTATTTATACATTTACACAGAGGCCTAAACATGGGTAAACCCATGGGATTACATCCCATAACCCATTACATAAACCCTAAAACCCTTTGTTGGGTCCACAAGATCGCAAACAAGTGAGATCCCATGATCTCAGCTCCACCTGGGCGCTCCATCTTCGAATAGTCTGTCGAAGTCCCAAAAGTGGTAAAAAATGACCAATGTTTCCTCAAAACTTGGTCAAGGGCCAACACCGGGCGTGAATTTCAATGCAGATTCCAGTGTATTAATTGCAGACTTGCACGGGGGTCGAGGTAGAGGTTCAAAGAAGGCTTGAAGGTGCTTGTGTCTGATGGAGATGATTTTACAGTTGGTTTTTGGTAATTCGACGATGCAGATCCAATGGCGAGGTTTGTTTCGACAACAGAGACTCTGATCAACAGGCTAAATTATGGAACATCCAATGTAAGCACATGCTTTTTATTATGTTGTTTTCTCATTAAATGTTGCATCATAGTATGCTTGTTACAGGTCTGAAGGAGCATGGAGAGGCTCTAGCAAGATCAACTTATTCCTTCTATTTATTTCCTTCTTCCCTTCTTACACATAAAACCAATCAACTATATGTGATAGAGAATTTGTGGTACTTGAATGGTAAGTGGCCAATGAAGCAGTCATGAATCATGTAGTTTCGGGATCTTTGTATTGGGCTACATATATGCTTGGATCTGAGCAGCAGATCTAAGTCATCCTATGGCTCCATGATGATGGGGGTCATTTATTATTCTTCCTCTTTTTCTGTATTGAGTATGTGGGAGTGATGTCCATGTCAACATCATGGATGTCTCATGAGCATGAGAACTTGTGAAGCTTGTAAACATTCTGGATCACATTCTGATCTCTTGTTTCCGTAACCGGAAAGGGACTTTGGCCTTACAACTTGTAAAAAAGAGACATCATTACATCGAGGATAATAAAGTTCTTAAGCTTTGGAGTGAGACCCAAAAATGTATCCCACATCGGGTGAACTTCATTATCAAGGGAAGTGTCATATCTATTATGTGTATTGTTGAAACAAATTTTAAAATTTTTATCCCTAAGATGCAAAATTTCCTTTTTCGGGTTTCGGCTTTTCATAAAGCATAAGCTTCGTTATCATTCCCAAGCGCTCGGTATCGATTTCCTGAAAAACTTTGTTCTTTAAATAATAAAAGGTAAAAAACCTAAAATGTTATAAGAATCCTGACGCTTTTTCTATAAAGATATTTTAATCATGATAAGCTTTAAACCTAATGGAGTTAAGATTAACTTTAAAAAAAAAAAATCGGGATTCAGGGTTTGCTAAGAACATATGTTTCAATACATATTGAATCATGAAATCCCAATCCCCGGTTTCCCAAAAGAATGAGAGTTAGTTCAAATCCTAATTAATTAATTCACTAACACAAAAAGTTAAGGCTTAAGATAATCATATCGAGATTTCGGGATTCGAGGTTCAGCGATAACATATCTCTTGTCAACACGATCCCCGAAATCTTGAAACGCGAAATCTTGACCCATAATTTGTGTTAAACTGAATTAATCTTGTTTTGTCCTTAATCCTGATTAATTAAGTCCTAAGTTAATCATATCGTGATTTCGGAAATCGGGATTCGTCGATGACAAACTTCCTGTCAAAACAATCCCTGAAATCCTGAAATGTGAAATCTTGACTCTTAATCTGTGATTAGTCTAAATTAACTCTGTTTTGAAAACATGATTAAAAATAATCAATCTTGTTAGGTTTTGTTCACGTTTTGGTTTCCGATTGAATGAAATGTTCCGATTTTTAAATTCAAAAGCACCAAAATGCGGCCACTTAAATAAAGAATAACTGGTGATATGTGACACTAATGTGTATCTCAGTAAATATCTACCGCATTAAATGTCTTGAATTCTTGTCAGCTGCGTTAGTCCCTTCATCGCTAAATGAATTAAAAGAGAGTTTGAAGGTCTGTGTTTCACAACGTTTTCTATTTCAAACTATCAAGCGCAAGACGCATTCAACCGAGCTCATACACTTCTTTTCCGTGACAGGTTTTCCATCTAACTTAAAGTCATGGCACCAAAAAAGGAACTGAAGAAAAGTGAAGATACACATGAAGGAGATAGAATATCTAACATTACGCCACTTGTTATCGATTCCATTAAATCTTGGACACAAATCTCTGAACTCCTGGAATTCGAATTCAAGAACTCTCATACTGATTCTAATAATCATTTTCGGGATATAGTAGAATCAGAGCTTCATAAGATCGCGGTGCGCCCTCGGCTTTTGGCGTATAATGATATGATCAGTTGGGCACTGGAAAAGGTTGACATTCCAACGAGGAGAATCTTAAATGATAAATGGGTCATTGTTAACTCGTTCAGGCCAGAACATATACAAGTAATGTATAAGCTCTCACCGAATCCTAAGTACACTTTTAATGCCGATTTTTTAGCTGAATTTCAAAGGAAAGAGTGTACTGAGGCAAACCGAACTTATCCTGATTTAATTAGAGATTGGTCGAGATGTCCATCAAAGTTTAGGGCCAATACCCATGGGGTTTATGCCACGACATATTTGAATGAGTACATGGTCTATGTAGCTATTATGTTGTGTAGACTATTCGGGAGAAAGGATCCCTGCCATTTTCATGCAGATTGGGTGCCCTTTTTAGAAGAAGCTTCAGAAGGATTCACTTTCAACTGGAGTAAAATTCTATCTGATAACCTAGCTCAAGAAGTTTCAAACTACAGAGTTGCAAAATCTAAAGGTCAACCAGTGGCCTTTTATATGTCAGCGTACATTATGGATGTGATTTTCTTTGTGACTCCATTTCCCCTGATGAATTGTAGTTGGAACACAACTTGCCCCGAGCCCATTTCTGAATATCATTCTACACTTTGGGAAGAAAATGCTAAGGATGTATTTTACGAAATTTGTCATTTCGTAATAATTCCAATGCATGACATGTTTTATGGCCATGAACCTCCTAGCATTTCTGAGGCAGTCTCAAGAAATCTCAAAGCAATAACCGACTGGTTTATTGATGAGAACTTTTCTTATGTTAGGGTTTATGGGTGTTCAATTCCCCCTCACACACTTTCGAAATTCCTCCCGGACAGATTGGTATTGAGGGAGGTAGCACATCAAATAGTGAAAGGTGGTATTAGAATAGAGCTGAAAGAAGCTCAAAAGAAATACTGGCCAAGCTTCCCTATGTATGTTGGGAAATTTTCATTACTAAACCTCGACCATTCTAAAGTAGAAGCTGAATCATTAGAAGAAATAAAACTAGTAGATATTGAGCACATAAAGCATGACCCTTATCAATTAGTAAGAAGACATTTGATGCACTGTAATTTGAAATCTTATGAGCATGAAACATTTGTTTATGATGATATTTTCAAGGAGGTTAAAACTTATGAAGAAGTATTAAACAGGGTACAGGCCATGTCACCTGACTCACAAGTTGGTCTCAGGTCATTCCAGAGTCATAGGAGAAGTTGTTTACCAAAGAGTTTGCAGGGTGAATCCACGACCCCTCCTCCAGAGCAGGAAGGGCCTCCCCCAGGCTTTGAAACAAATGTACAGGATAAAGCAAATAAAAAAGGAAAAATGGAGGGTGAAATGCCTTCGCAAGAAACAGAAGTCCTCCAGACTGAAAAATCAGAGGTAGGGAAAGGAAAGGAGTTAGAAACACCTTCAGAAATCCCTGAGAGTTTTCCAAAAAAGGTAGGAGGAACATTGTCGACAGAGCTTGGAAGTCCCATTACTTCCTTGACTCCATTGCAGTCTACTTATGGAAACCCCCATGAGGGAGCTCTATATGTAAGTGATCTTGAGCCTATTTCTAGACATGAGATTCCTCCTTCCAATTATTTTTACAGTAAGAAGAGAAAGGCTATCCTAAAACAGGAAATGCATCCCAGAGGAGATATGATGATTAAAAAGCACAAAGTAATTATAGATGGACAAAAACTTAAAGAAGGAGAATTTTCTACAGAGATAGCAGGCACAATGGAAGCTTTAGCGTCGGCGAATTTATATTCTGTGGGCAATTTGACAACTATGTTGGAACATAAAGACCAAATGATAGCTCAGTTGGAGGGTCAATTGAAAGAGACCAAAAGAAATACCAGTTGGGAAATAAAAAAGGGTCTGGAACAAGCTAGATTGAATGATATTCAAGAGATTTAGAAAATGAAAGCAAGCTTAGAGGAAGCAAATCAGAAAATATAGGTTACTTAGGCACAGGTCCTAAAGCAAGAAGAAACAAATAAATAATTACAGGATAAGATTAATTCCATTTCAAATCAAGTAGTTGAGCTCGAAATCTTCGAGGCCCAGGTATTGGGAATACATTTGAAGATAGAAGAGGAACAACAGGGAGTATTTTTTAATCTAGAAATTATCCAGAATTACTTTCAGGAAACTAATAAATCCTTGGAAGATATTCTCCAGAAAGAAAGAGAAGTAAAAGCGGCCAGAACTACTTTCCAAAAAGAAGTGGCCTTTTCAACAAAGGAGGAGGTCGGAAAGGTTCAAAAACTATCTGTTTCAGAGCAGTTTAAAGGAGATGTAATACTCAAGGTGTGGGAGGTAGACCTTGCAGAAAACAAAAGAGTAACTAGAGAGTTCAATGATGATTGTCAAGGAATTTTTGATCTTTTAGAAAAAGATTCTTTGAACATTGGAAAAAACCACTGTCCCGGGTTGTTAGGGGAAATTAATATTGTCAAGCATCAGTTAGGATTTAAAGAAGAGCTGGAGGAAATGCAGGTGGAGATCCCAAAAATAAAGGTAATCAATGTCACCGAAATCAACAAATGGATAGCGATGCCAAGCTTAAAGTTGCAAACTATTAAGTTCACAAGGAAAATAATTGAAGATCGTCTGCTAGAATTGCAGAGAAAGTTTTTCTTATTTGAAGCAAAGGATATTCCAGAAGCTCCCAGATTTTTAGTACGGTTCCTAGGAAAATGTGTTCGTTGTCTTAAAGAAGAAGGAGCAGGTTCATCAACACATATATGAAATACTCTTTTGAATATTTTCATCATTAGAATAATAAAGCAGTTAGAAAAGAAATGTAAATGGTTTGACATTGTTCATCCATGTAATTGTAGTATTAGGAAGTTGGTTAATCACCAACGGGAAAAATATTTGATGATCATGTATAAATATGTTTTCACAAGACTGAGAAAAGGCTTTTTGGTTTTTGAGAGAGCCGATTGTATTAAATTTTTTTTTTCCATCCATTGTGATATAAATAATGCAGACGAGATTCTGAATTCTGTCAACTTGAAGCTATGTGTTCTTTAACCCTGTTTACAATTTTTATGTTTTTCTTTCAATATCCTTCTAATGAATGATCAACTATAAGTTTATTTCATACATATTTTCTAGTTTGAATTGATTTGGTCATCAAATTATTTACAGTTTTTCCTCTGTGATTGCTATCAGCAATTTCAAGACCTGTAGGTCTTTTGAATGATTATATTTTATATTTCATTAGAAATCTCGTTTTCCTCTTTGTCTCTTGTTACAACATGGGATTCTTTCTTGATTAAAGCCTCATATTTTCACAACAGTTCTAATTTGTTATTTTACTATTCTTAAAATTGTTTCAAGTACAAGAAACGACCTCAACTGTTATTATGTTATTATTTTGAATTTCAAAACTATTTTTCCTATTTTCATCCCTTAAAAACTGAAGCAACAATTTATCAAATATTTTTCAAAATTAAATAAAATTTTACTCTCCATAACTGTCCCAAATAACAGACAACCCAACATAGAACCTGGCCTCCAAGATCAAACTAGCATTGCTTTAAACCTGTTTAATACTATTCTACAAACAACAACTAACTAGGTTGAATTAGAACATTCATGGGTAGCTATTGAGAGAGATATTAGCATCCAAGAACAAAGGGAAGCCAGACAAAGGCAGTTGAGAAACCAACTCTGATTTATGCTTCATTTTGATTCTTACCCTTTAATTACCCTTATCTTTATGGATGCTTTGACGGTATACTTTAGAGCCTTAAAGTATAAACTCAGGAACAACATGTATTATGTTCTTATGTTTCTTTTCCATGAATTTCCGCACATAGAATATTAAATGCAATAATGACATATAACACATAAGGAAACTAAAGAGGTTTTTATTCACTTTGGATTCAAGCCTATAAATACTTCAACTATACCTTTAATTGCAAATCTCTCAAGTAAAACGATCTATAGTTGACCCTTTGAAGGAGTGACAAGATCAAACAATTATTGGAAACCAATCACCCCGGGTTTAGATCATTGGATAATGTATTAATAATGGTATTAGTATTATGTTTTTATAAAGACTAGATTGCCTAAGTTGAGGTGAAATTGTATGTACTGGATGTAATCCTGACATAGAATGTATTCCCCATAGTTTGTTAAAGTTCATGGTGCTCTAAAAACTACTTTGTAATGTATGGTTTGTGGTTAGTTGAAACCACTGATGTAATGAATGGTAGCCATGAGAGACAATTTTCTCAATCATGGGAATAACCATCGATTTGAGGCAGTCCACAGATAGCAAAAATTTCAATCTAAGGCAGTCAACAGGATCTCAAGTCATGAAAAATGGGCTTGTGTGAAGCAAACTATGAAACAAAAGTTTGTGAAATGACAAGGAACTCATGGACAAGAGTCCAATAATATTTTTCGCTCCAGGAGTTTGATGCAGGAGGATCGAGAACATGGATAAGGGTATGTCAAATACCCAATATGAGTATGATGAAGGGGGAATAGTGGTAAGGGTATGAAAATATGCGACGAAAGAATGGTTGATGAATTGTGTACAAGAAAGAGTTTCTTAATGAATCAATAGATACAATGATTGGTGACCCATGTATTGCAGTGGATGGCTACTCTTTTATATGGACTTCAACTTATATTTATGGTTGCAGGTACAACATGGAAATTAGAGAAGATTGAGAATGAAGAAGACCAAGGGCGAGGAAGATACAAAACCTAGAAGAGAAGGGACCAATTTAATGAATATTTCTCATGAAGAAGGGGGCATTCCTATTTGTAATGTTTAATGAAAATATGAAGAAAAATGTAATAATGCAGACTAATTATAGAAGTATATGTAGGAATGCGAGATGGGGAGAAATGAGTATATGTAGGGATGAATATTGTTTAGAGAATCATGGAGATATTACAGAGAGATCATAGGATTTAATTATAGAGATGGTTGTGTATTCATTTGAACTAATTAGCTAATTATGAAATAATTTTTATGGTCACCTATAGTTATATAAGGGGCCATTTGTGAATAATTTGAGGGACAAGAATGATTGATTAATAAAATTTCCCATTTGGGGGTCTGGGAGCATATTTCCCAGTGTCCCTTGCTTTGCATAAAGTAGTGTCTATGTGTTTTGTTGGTGTGTAGTGGGAAGACCCGGGGTTAATAATTAATAAACCAAAAAAAACCCTTAGACACTGGCCCTTTTGACATCACCTGTAAGAAAGTGAAGTCTCACCCGAGGCATCTAGAGGGGTTTCAGGAACCAAGGTTCTGCAATGATGAGGGGAAATGTAGCATTCAACATAATCCTACTATGCATTATCCATTCATCTATTGTGTGCACAATTTATGTTACTTAACCCTTAATTATCATTCATTATACCATGTGTGCAACATTATTCCTCTTAACATTCATTCATTCATTACTAAATTAAGTGTGTAGGACCATAACAACATATAACAGTGACATGTTCAAAATACTTAAGCATTTATCCTCATTGCACAGTAACAACAAACATCATATGCATCATAACACACAAAGACAACACATCAAGACACAAGGTTTTAACGTGGTTAACACCAAACTGAGCTACTTCCACAATGGATGGATTCTTAGTTTATTCATTAGCAATCTCCTTATAGTTGCACACTGTGTTTACAATAATATGTATCCATTGACATTACCCCAAACCTACCTCAGTCGTTTTGTTGCAGTGTGAGCCTAACTCTTGAAAACCTCAGTCATAACTCAAAATACTCTCGCTTCAAAACTCATCACCAAAACTCAACTCAACTTTGTAAACTCAACCTCACTCTCTGATATCTCCCCTCAACCAAAAATCCCATTACAATTTATAGTTTTACAAATAGGGATAAGCCTGTTACAAAATGGTTCCAAAGTGGACAAAATTTCCCAAAAATCCTAACTACTTTTTAACTTTTGCACATTGACTCTTGAACATGCTCCAACTTATTTTCATGCATACTGCTCCTTAGCCAAAATGTCACACGATCCTCTTCTACGTGATTCCCAATACTATCTAAAATATCCTACTCCAACAGACCCCCAACACTAACATGTGGCTCATCCTGATCCACTTCAGGTTTGCTTCCAGTTTTCCAAAAACTTTTGTAGTGTAGCACTTGTCGTTGCAACGTTTTTCCTGACTTGTGCTTCTTGTTGTACAATATCCTTGGCCATTTCTGCAGTTAAGTGAGTCTTCAATTTTTTAGCGGTTTCTTGCACTACTTTCTTGACTGTGCCTTGAGTGGTTTCTAACTCCGTTTTTACCTTATAGACTTCTTCTTGCAAGACCTCAATATTTTTTGCGCAAGCCTGTTGCTTTGCCTTTAGCTGATTTATTTATGAATAAAGATTCGTGTTTTTTACCATTGTTGGTACTACCTCTACTGGTGGTAGTGTACTAATGATTTCTTTGAACTTCTGCACCTTATCCTATGGAGCATATATCTTTATGCCTATCTCCTACAACCATTGATGATTTTAGGGGATAAATTTCGCTCATGGGCTAATTTTCCATGGTTTTTCCAAAAACGAGATTCGCTATTTTAAAAATTATTCGCCCAAATTCTATAGGATAAAATTATTTTACCGCAAAAATCGCCAAAATTTTATAAAAACTATATAAAATCCTTAGAAATTTGAATATTTTCACAAAAATATCGCCAAACATTTATAGTTGGTATATGAAGGATTAGTAATATTCGCCAAGGTTTCTACATTTTAAAATAAATTTCCATCCTTAAAATCATCCTTGCCTGCAACTCCTCATATTTAGTCAACTGCATCTAAATGTATGTGCTTTCTACATATAGATTAACACATTATGCTTCCATACTCTTGATGTTCTCTATGCTTGTGGTGGCCATATTTTCATGTTTCTCCCTTTCCTGTGAGGGAGTGTTCGGTATTTGTTGTGCCTCTAAATTGGTGATCTTTGTTTGAAATCCCTGAATGGCTTCACTCAATTTGGTTACATGTTCTTCCAGTGGGGTGTCTTCCTCCCTTAGCACTTCTGGGATAATGTGATAGACCCCCTTGACTACCTATTTGACTCTCTCTTCCTTTTGGGCTGCCTCATCCCGCTCCTACCTGAGTTGTTCATATTTTTCTTGCAATTGGTCCTTATATGCGACAGTCTTGGTTATCTCCAACAAATTTGATACTGCACGCACCTGAAGCTCCTCTGTCACATGTGATTATAACTCATACATTTTTTTGTAGGCAACTGAGAGACCACTTAGTCAATATGAATTAGTGTCTTTCCTTGCTCCTTCAATTATGTTGTGGGGAACTGAAAGGTTCTCGTCACTATCTTAATTACACGTCTTTCTCTTGGTAAAATGGTTGTCTACAATGTATGCTCTGGTTTCACTTGTTTCCCTAGTTGTACGGTTGCAAGTTGTGTGGTCTCCAAAAATTGTTGCATCAAAAAAATCTATGCTTGCATATCCACATGCCTTTCCTCATGTTGTCTTGTTGCACGCCCAAAATCCTCATCAATTTCTTCTTTAACTTGGTCTGCAATCTTATCCAAGTGATCTTTTGTAATTTCTTGTGGATTCGAGACCTTCACAGCGTTCCTCTTCTTACATTGTGGCATTGATGTTCCTTTTTCAATATCTTTCCTCTTCTCTCTTGTGTGCGAGACTATCTTTTGTAATTTTTTTCCTGTGCCATTTCCTTTTTCCTATTCTTCTCCTTCTTATTCATTGGATATTTCTTCAAGCTTTGGTCATTGTGTCTCTGTTTTCTCTGGCTCTATCTCTATTAGCGAGATCTTAAAATCGATGACCCAGTCTTCCATAATATGGCCCATTTCTTCCTCAATTAACATGTACCATGTGGGTAACCATTCTTGATTTGGGTCGTTCTTGGCTTGCACATACATGTGATGGTGCCCTGCCTTAAATCATGCAACTGAATTGTAGGCTTTGACCACTTGTGGTGGTAAGTACGAAGTACTCTGAATGCTTGTTTGAATCACTTCCTTGTATATATAAAAAGAAACATTGTTTTATAATTGTCATACGTTGTGTGTAGTATGCCATAGGTTATGATATCTCATGGCTAGACACGAATTATCTTTCACTCCCAAAACCTATGTATCATCTAGATCCCTCCATGTTGATAATGCAATTAGAATGAGTAGCCATGCGTAGTGAAATTCAGTCCCTTTATCTTCCGCTTCCTCATAATCGATCAAGAACTGGTTGAGAAAGAATGTCGCCCAGTTCATCTGAATTCCCTCGACGCACTTCTCATCTGTCACGATGATTGTTGCTGGTACTTGGTCTCTTCTACACTTCCTTAATAATTTACAAGATAATGCTTGCGTCGCAAACCACATTGTCGGGTCGCATATTCTTGCGACATCTAAACCGCACTACCCTCAGAATGTATGAAACATTTTCTTCATGCTATTTGATAGAGACTTCTCATTCTTTTTGTATGAAAATATTATTGAAGGGTCCTCCCCTTTTGATGGTAGACCAATAATGCACACAATCAAGTTTGTATCAATTGATACTAGTCTATCGAGCTATAGTTGTAAATGTGTTGAACCTGCATAGAATATATCTAGCTAGAAAATACTACACATGTTTGTAGAGAGAAATTGAGAAAGAAGAAGCAAGATAGAAAGAATGGAAGAATTCTCATTAACCGTATTCCACACTCAAAGAGTGAATAATTTACAATAGATATAGGATACATGAGTAACTAATGAACCATAGTGGTGGTATAGATTGATCTAGACACACACCAGCAGTTACGGGAGTGAACTGCCACCTAGTCTAGTCTCTCAGGCAGTTACGTGAGTGAACTGCCACCTAGCCAAGTTAACTAGTCAAATATTCTTTAGTTAACTGACTGAACAAAGAGTAGTGAGTTGGTTATGATCCCAATGTTGCATGGTGACAAAACCAATGCAACATCTAAACTCAACTAGTCAAACTGAAGTGTCAACTAAAAGAGAATATTCTCCAGGTGGAATATTCTCCCCTAAAATATAGGAGACTAGATAATTATGAATAATAAACAAGGAATAACCTTAGGAAAAATAAATCATAGGTGTGTGTGAAGTAACTCCAACACCCCCCCTGAACATCACTATGGTGAAAATAAAGAATGGGTCCTGGCTACGAGGCCATATTAGGTACCCAAATACAAAAGATACACTGAACTAAACAAGGAAAGAGGGAAAACCTCATGGAAAAAAATCCCCCCTCAAATTACAATGCATAAAATAAAAAATGATAAGGAACAAAAGGCATTTGTTAAGCAACCATGTCCTTCACTCCAAGAAGACCTCACAACTGTGCAGGTTTGTGCTCTTTGAACATTTTGTTGAAGATGTAGATGTATGCACGGATCTGATGAAGTATATGAATCATTGATATTTCCACACATATCCACTTTATCTTCTTGTAATGAATAATATCCAAATAAATTTTGGATGAAATTTTGAAAACCGTGCGGCCGTTTCCAAAAAAATAATGAAATTTTGTTGATTTTAAAACGATCATAACTTCACTTTCCAGACTCCATTTCAGACGATTTGTTTTTTGAAATTGGATATTTTCCTGAGAGGAATTCAAATATCCATTTTGTTTCTGCAAATAATGCTCATAAAATATCAGAATGGCGTCTAATGTGCACGACTCCCTTTTTGTCTTCTGAGATGCATGCATGGTGCATGAAAAAGTGTCTGCATGTGACTCCTGAGATGTATGCCATATATCTTTCACATGAATTTCAGAAAACAAATATGAAATGGAGTAGACATCATCTTCAATTAATGGAATACAAATTTCTGCAAAAACTTTTGTAGAAGACTCTTTATAATAAGAGACTTGATCTTTTGATGGCTTCTCTTTTGGCTCTATCTGTTCGACCTCCTGCATGAAATATTCAAAATATTATTTATTCCCAAATAGAACCTCCAATATGGTCCATAATTCATTTGGATTTAATCCTTGTGATTCTTCATATACTTGATGGAAAATTTCGGGAGAAACAGACATGCCGATACTTCCTATGGCCATATCTTGTCTATTGAGAAAATTATTTTTCTCATCGACAGAATCAGGCTCTACTTCAATTTCCATGGTTATTTGGTATAAGCCTTTGCATCTTATCAGAAGAAATTTTTTTGGCTTCCATTCCAAATAGTTATGAGGCGTGAGAAGTATTTCCAACAAATAATCCATCTTTATGTGTTCTTCAATCTTCAGTACCTGCGAAAAATGATTTGGTGTAGCTTTTTCTTAGCAGTCCATCGGCTTTGATACCATGTAAATGTGTTGAACCTACACATAATAGATCTATCTAGAAAATACTACACACAATTGTAGAGAGAAATTGAGAAAGAAGAAGCAAGATAGAAAGAATGGAAGAATTCTCATTAACCGTATTCCACACTTAAAGAGTGAATAATTTACAATAGATATAGGATACATGAGTAAATAATGAGCCATAGTGGTGGTCTAGATTGATCTGGACACACACCAACAATTATGGGAGTGAAATTCCACCTAGTCTAGTCTCTCAGGCAGTTACGGGAGTGAACTGCCACCTAGCTAAGTTAACTAGTCAACTAGTCTTCAGTTAACCGACTGAACAAAGAGTAGTGAGTTGGTGATGATCCCAATGTTGCATGGTGACAAAACCAATGAAACATCTAAACTCAACTCAACTAGTCAAACTGAAGTGTCAACTGAAAGAGAATATTCTCCAGGTGGAATATTCTCCCCTAAA